>MIQA02000817.1:0-18856 GCA_001887855.2 Sclerospora graminicola | reverse complement strand
GGGCCTTGTAGCGTGTCACCTGTCCGTGCTCATTGCGCTTTTTTTTTCGCAAACACCCATCGGCATCCAATTGGACGAACATCCATTCTCTTTGGTACTAACGTCCATGAACCATTCTCTGCGTGAGCCTTGAGTTCCGTGCTTATCGCCTTCATCCACTCTTGAGCATCATCGCTGTTCATTGCTTGCTGATATGTTGTTGGGGCATCGTCCGCCTCGCCAACATTAGCAGCGTAAGCCAGTACTGCTTCGGTTATAAGTCCTTCCTCGTCAATCCTTGCACGTTTTGAAGTTGGCCGATCGTCACTTTCTTCCATCTTTTGTTCTTCGTCATTGCGCAAACCATCTTCTAGAAAAAGTATGGACTCGCGCGGTCGTCTCATTCGATCTGGTCTAGGTTGAAACACTATTCTGTCTTCATTGAATTCACGATTGGGCGGGCTGTATGGTTCTAGCTCAAAGACAGTCCTTGATCGACTGAGAGACGAAGGAAGATGAGGCATGTTAACTTCTCGCCCTGGTTTGCATCATTCATCTCTACGTCCGGGGCATCAGACTCAACGCCTTCCATGGGTCCTTCCGGCGTAGGCTGGTTAGGATTGTTGGGCTCAATTATATCCCCAGATTCCTTGGTTACATGCGTGATCGTCACTTGCTGTGGTGAAGCTGTGGAGTATATTCCGTCCACTTCACGCTCGTCAAGTCTAACTCAGCGTATCACCTTGACCTTGTTGCTCTCCAAGTCAAACACACGATACCCTTTTGCGCTTTCCGCATACCCAAGAAACAAACACCTGAAACTCTTAGGATCAAGTTTTGATCGCTTGGCGTCATCAACATGAGCGTAGCCATGTGATCCAAAGACACGTAAGTGTCCGAGCTCCGGCTTTCGCTTAAACCCTACTTCGTATGGCGTGACGTCCAAATTTGACGTATTAGAAGAGCGGTTGATGAGATACACAGCTGTACTAACTGCTTCTGCCCACCATTCAGTAGGAATTCTCTTGTAGTGCAGCATGCTTCGTGCCTTTTCCATTATTGTACGATTCATTCGCTCTGCCACTCCGTTCTGTTGAGGGCTGTATGGCACGGTACGCTGATGCATGATACCACTTCTGGCACAGATATCATTCACCTTTTCGTTCACGAACTCTTTTCCGTTGTCCGATCGTATGCATTTCAAACGTTCACCCCATTGGTTTTCGTAGAATGCCTTGAACTCGTTCAACTTTGCGGCTACCTCACTCTTGTTCTTCATGAAGTATGCTACCACATTACGAGAAAAGTCATCTACGAACGTCAGCACATATCTTGCACCACCCTTTGAGAGCGTATTCATTGGTCCCAAAACATCCGTGTGTACGAGCTCCAGCACACGTGATGTCTTCGCACTCGACCGTGACGGGAACGAATCAACTGTTTGCTTGCCCTTCAAACATCCACCGCACAGTTTTTCAGTGCTTTTCTTGACAGCCGGTATGCTGTTCGTGGCACGCAGTGTCTTGATCAAACCATTATCTCCAGGGTGTCCCAAGCGAGCATGCCAAAGCTCCCACTCGCTATTAACCCCAGCATATTCCACAAAGCGAGCCTCTTCTTGCTCGCAGTCCAGGATATACGCTTTGTCGATTTTCTTTCCGGCCGCAATCGCCTTTGAGTTTGCCGAAATTATGCAAGACTTTTGTTTGAATTCCACATGCTTATCGCGTTCGACTAATTTTCCAACCGATAAAAGCCTTCTGTCTAAGTCAGGAATGTGGAGCACCTCCAACATCCGAATTCGCTTTCCGTTGATACCCAACAAATGAACCGTTCCGGTACCAGCCACTCGGAGTTTCTTGTCATCCGCAATGGTTACGACCATCGCCCGCGTTACTTCTGTATATACAAATAAGTCATTGCGATAAGGCGTCATGTGCGATGTTGCGCCACTGTCAATCAACCACCCGGCTGACGGATCTTCATCAACGACAAAAACTGCGTTTTCATCGTCATCGCTCTTGTTCTTTCTTGGACAGTCTTGCTTCATGTGTCCAATTTGATCACAGTTAAAACACTTTCCCCTGAAGCCACTGTTTCTTTTCTTCGCATCGTTGCCCTTGCGACCGTTGTATTTGCTGACTTTTCCAACTTTCCCGTTCTTGATTCTGCCACCGTACGAGGTAGCCTTCAACGCACGCTCCGTGGCCTCCTTCTTTTCACGTCGCTCGTATTCCTTAAGAAGTTTCTCCTTTACTTCCAGCAAAGTGATGTCTTTAACGTTTTCCACAATTGACGAGATTAGCTCGTATTCTTCCGGCAAACTACTCAGGAGAATAACGAGCTGTCGAGCATCATCAAGCGGTTCCCCGAGGGTTTGCAATCTCACAATCAGCTCGTCAAAGCTATCCAGATGCTTCGCCATCGTCGCACTACTCACCATCTTGAATTCGTGCAGTCGACGAGTCATTGCTACACGATTGTGCATCGTCGACCGGTTGTAGAACCCGCGCAGTGTGCTCCAGGCTTGGATGGCCTATGTTGCTGTTCTGATCTTTGTGTGATGCTCTATTGCAACACCTTGAGCAATAATCCCAAGAGCCTTCATGTCGTTAAGCACCCATGCCTCTGTCATTTCCGACTCGGCCTTCACTACTTGAATGTGTGCCAGCAAACCCTTTCTTGCTAGCGTCATACGCATCGAAAATTCCCAGTGGAAGTAGTGTCGCTTCCCAAAACGACTTCAGCTTTCTTGCTGGCCATTGTGTAGGACATGGGGCGTTGGCACAACAGCGGGTCTTGAACCGAAGTGCTGACCTTCCGTTAACCAAACTGACTTATTACCGAAACGAGACGATTTATCGCCAATTAAGACAACGTTCTCGATAACGGCGGCAGTACTATTGGCCCGGTAAGATTTACAGCCAATGAATAGGAGTCCCTGCCCTCACAAAAGATTGGGACTTACGAATGGGCTCTCCTAAACACTGCTCTTGAGCGGCGGCGGCGTGGACGGCGGCGCTGCGGGGACGGCAGGCGCGGAGGAAACGAGAGCGGTCGTAGGTGGAGCTTGCGGCTGTTAACCTGTTGAGGAGGAGACCTTTGTAGTAGTCGGCAAAATGAAAAGTAAATATATTTTAATGGTCCTTAGTTCGCAAACCTATTGCTACTTCTAAGCCAATCATTCTTATGGAACCTCAAAGAACACTTAAGAAGATTCTGACGTCATCTAATGACGTCATTAGGATGACGTCATAACCGGTATCAAACCGGTACCCTACTGGTATACTATGCTGGTCGTATTTTATTTGCGGCGCTATATCAACACTACTGCACCCGGCTATAGTGGATCAGATAACAATATGGAGAAGAGATAAATGGACAGAACGTTAATATCACTGCAGTGGAATGGATTCGTTATAGCCAACATTTATGCAGCTTCTGGGGACAAGATTGGGGTGAACAATTCTTTAGGATATTTCAACCATCTTAGAGCCAGGCCATTCTCCACTCATCCTACCGGGCGATTCCAATTGTGCGGAATCGCCAATATTAGATCGACAAGGAGATAACCGAAATGGTAAGACTGAAAGTGAAGTATTAACAAATTTAATTGGGCGATTAAGACTCATTAATGCATCCACTCTTATGGGATCGGATTTTAGTGACGGGAAATTGAACCAGTCGGTCACTTTACGTACTAGAGAGGGGGTCAAGCGAGTAGACGTGATCGTTTCTACATATTAGAATCAGTATCATCATGGTTCCAACTTTAGAAGTGGGGAGAATCCAGTTTATTGGGATCATGAACAAGTACTACTTATTCTGAGTCAACCGGGAATCTCAGTAAATGATTTTATCCCGAAATTGCGGTTTACTACCTGTCTATTATTACACACACTTTAGAAAAGTTGGGACAGGGGCAAATCACGTGAGACCACATGAAAAGCGGAGTGTCAGCATGCATTTCTTTACTCGAAAGATAGCACGTAGAAGCCGCCGTCGAGTGGGGTAACTGCGTAGTCAGATCAGAGATAATGCATGCTAGACAGCAACTACTCCAAGCAATGAGAGCGGATATCCATAAAAACCAGACGGTGAGGCGGGGGCAATAAATTGCATCGTTCGATACAGAATATTAGGTGGTTATTTCGTCTAGCCGCGATCTGGGAAAGGGAGAAAACGGTGACACAAATAAAATTTGGAAATGGAATAGCATTTCAGAATCAACTTCCATACCTGACCGCTTTGCCCTAACATGGAATAACATCTTGGGAGAAAGACATCACCACTGCTAGCATCATACATGGCTTACGGGACTTTATCGAGATATCAGTCCATTGAAGATCCACACCACACAACAATCTGATTTGAATGGCAAATATCGAAGAGGACGGAGTAGTAGCAGCAAGAAAAGGACTAGAACGTCGAATCAAAAAGCGCCAGGACAAGGTGCGATTGGAAATGATTTCTATAAAGATTTCACTGAATTACTCGTTGTCTCAATGCTCCACTTGTATAATCAGATTTTCAGAGGAGCTCCTCCCCCGAAATCGTTTCTAAAAGCGATCGTTATACCCCTCCAAAAGAAAGGAGACTCTAGTAACGCACTATATTATAGGCCGATCTCTCTACTACAACCTAGCTACAAGCTTTTTGCCAAGATATTAACAACACAATTACAATCCATTCTAAGGTCATTAATTGGTGACATCCAACAAGGTTTTGTAGCGGGAAGACGTATGGACAAAGCAGCGGCGATCATGATGGTACTATAGCAAAATAGGACTCAATGGATAGCAGACAGTCATGAATATGGAGCGGAAATTCTATTTTTGGATTTTGCTAAAACATTTCACTCATTGGATCGTGGATACTATTTGCAACTTTATAACTGTTTGGTTTTTCGAGAGCCTTTATTAAGTTGATATCTAATCTTCACAATGACAAATTTGCTGAGTTTATAGTCAACAAACAAAAATCAAGTCCATTATTTGTTACATCTGGAATAAGACAAGGGTCCTCTACTGTTCATTCTGGCTGTAGAACTGCTAGCTTTGGCAACTATGCAGGCATCTGAGCTAGAGGGTATATGCCCAGTATTAGGAGAAAACGGTACGCAACATAAATTTTCAGCGTTTGTCGATGACTCTACCATATTTTGAACAAGGCTGCACAAGCCATTCCAGCATTAAAAATGGTTCGAAGATTTGGTAGTCTATTTGGTCTCAAAGGACAGACCAGAAAGAGCAATTTTATCTTCCTCGATCCAGATATTCAACTGAGTTTGATCTTGAATTGTTGCCCACCACGTGTCGATCTCTTTTCGTGCTGACCATTTATTTACTGTTATTAGAAGTACTCTGGCCGTCGCCCTGAAATATAATTTCTTATAATACTTACGTATTGATGCTGATATCCGCCATATTGACCTGATATCGTCATCTAGTGGCCGTGGGAAACGATGTAACAGTGGATGTGGCTTACAAACCACCTCGTTTTTATCATTACCATTCCACTTGGCTACCTCTTTTTGTTCCGTTGATAATACTTTTCAATAGATCCCGTTGCATCAGACGAACAGGAATTCTGGTTCCATGTTGTCGTCCTTCCAAAAGCCCCTTTCGAGATCATGCCATTTAGAATGTATCGAGTTCGAAAGAGTTGAATTGGTGGAGACGTTTCAATATACTCTACTCTAGGCGACGCCAGAACTATCGCACATAACCATCTTCGTAACTTTGCATAAGTATGGGATATGTTGGAACTTGCCATGAAAACGCATCTATAGAAATTCGTTGAATTCGCAAAGCAAAAATGAACACTTCTGGAATCCTTTCATATTTCCTCCTCACCAGGGTGGCCACACGTTCATCTCGTATCCATGGGTTATTAGCCCATTGAAATGTTCCCCGGAAGGCTTCCATTCGCGGCGTCAATAATCCGTGATGAGGGATTTTCGAGACATCTACTGTAATGGTAATGATTTGACCGGGTTTCATTCCTCGAGACGCATGCGATTGCTTTCCATGTCTTGTCGGGCCAAGCTAGGTAGATACTGGTTAACATATCGTTCTAATGCTTGTATTTGTTGTGGAAAAAATTGTTGAGGGTCTGATCCTAACCATTGTCCTATTTCAGTTGCAACTGAGAGAATATTCAGATGTAATGTCCTTGTATCGATTGAGCTCTCTTTATATCCTGAACTCGGGGAAATGACTGGTTGGTTGGTCGTCTTATCCATGCCTTTCCAGGATAACACGCCATTTGGTACATAACTTCTGAAGCGGTCAACCAAGACATTGCTCCATTCATTCTTTGGAACCTGATTGGTATGGGTAGTGCAATTAATCCTAAACCGCCTGCTTCTTTAGGGGTATAAATCAAATTAGGTGATATCTTGTGTCTCGCTTTTTCATCTTCCCTAGTAGTTTTCCTCCATATAAATATCTTTTGTATCTGGATAAGCCGTTTCATAACCTCTACTGGAGGGTGAAATACCTTCGCTGTGAACATAGTAGCAGGAACAACAATCGCATTAAATAACGTCACGCAATCCACCAAAGCGATATCACACTGAGCTGCTGTAGCCATCCGTCTCTGCATGCTCTAATCAGTAGTGCCTTATTCTTGTTGACTATATTTCCAAGACCGATCTCGTACCCTAGGTAACGTACTGTTGATCATGGCTAAACAACCAGTATACGATACCATTCAGTGCAAAAAAAGGTATGGAAGCATGGTGGATAATCAAGTGTGGGAGATATATAGGATGGCGACGATGCAATTAAGCAAGTTTTACAGCAAAGTTCCATCTGTAAAACCGTGTATTCTGGATGATGACTGTCATAGTAGACGGACAGATGTAGCTCACATAGTCTGGGGATGCACGAGGGCGAAACTCTTTTGGTTACGTTTAGTCCAACATTGGACTGGGGTATCAGACATCGATCGTGCTATGAAAACCTCCGGAAATCTCGACAGTATTACAACAGGCGATGATGGACAAGTACAGCATGCAGTAGCATGACTATCAAGACCAAATGAGACGAATTTGGTGGAGAATAAAAGGAATTGTGCATGTTTGGATGTGGCAGTTACGTAATAAGACAGTGCATTAAGGACGCGTAAAATCCGACGAAAACACACTGACTTTATTTGGAGCCAATGCAAGGCACAACCTGAAGCGACCTTCGAGAGCAGTCGAACCCAATTTCGAGACAAAGGAATGAGACTCCAATTATGTTTGCAGTACTTTTTCGACATCACACTAGCGCCACCACCCTCGGTGACAAGACATAAGAATCTCATCTACGACACTTCTGCCATCCTTACTGAACCTGAGTTAGTGAAAAGAGTCAATAAGTTTATAGTAGCCGACATTTAAGACTAAATGGACTATGGACTATACTATTCTTCCTCTTATTCTTCTTTTTCTAATTATTATTATTATTATTATTATTATTATTATTATTATTATTATTATTATTATTATTATTATTATTATTATTATTATTATTATTATTATTATTATTATTATTATTATTATTATTATTATTATTATAGTATTATTACATCTTTCCCGGTCAAAGTTTCGAACCAAAGTTGGATTTTCAGGTTTTGGAAAAATGAGGTTTCATGCAATGTCGGATTCTTTAGCGAGCAAATTATTTTCCGTACCTAGTTGAGACATCACTGTGAAATCGGTACTTTTTTCTTTATGGCCTTAATATTCGTCTGAAGCCGTCCCATGAACAAGTCCGTTCTCTGGTTCCTTACTGTAGTGATTGTGTTGGCACGCTGTAGCGCTTAGTCGATCCCTGTCATAAGCAAAAGCTCGGGGGTTTGCTGTGGCTCATAGTTCTCTAGCTGTTAAGCATGACAAACAAAGGATTCGAGGGAACGATGAAGCGACGCATGAAGAGCGAGAAACTTTCACTATCGAGTCGTTCATGTCGTCAGTAAAGGCCGCCGATTAGTTTTCACCTGGTACTATACATGCAGTGAACGCGGTGGATGTAACAAAACACTCGCAATACATAAAGCAAACATGATGGACGTATCTGAAATTAAAGAACGCAAATGTCAACCAGGCCGTGGCACCCAGATGTGGGTGCCACGGAATGATTGGCTCCACCTTCGGTTGGTCCGGTATTTGCAGATGAGTTACTTTCTGAATCGTGCAATTGGTGGTCACTGTACAAGCAACATGAATTGCAAATGCTAGACAAAATGCTTTCTGGATACGCTGTCGCAGAATCGTATGCAAAACTAGTCACTGGCGATCAAGTCGAAAAACAAGGTGAAGCGTTGAACGTACAACTGGACCTCGTACGGGAAGCCAAGAAACGCATGAGATTATTCTTTTCCATCACGGATATTGAAAATTTCTTACCTCCGCGACGTTCAGACGCTGTTATCTTCGTCTACGGCACAGAAGACGAGTGCATTGGTTCACGGGGCCGCAGTGGGAAGTAACAACTTGCTCTTCTTTCTTTAACAAGAACAATAGTGAGGCATTCTAACTCTCTTTGTACCCTGGCTTTCATTTTTCAGCACATGCGCAAGCAATGGAGACCAGCTCACTTCCGAACAGTTAATACCGGTCACATCAGCGGGATCTTGTTTGAGCAAGCAGCGTACATCTTTGAAACAATTTTGGAGGTCGTGTGATTGTTGAAAAGGGGAGACAAAGGGATGGATCCTCGTCAACTGCAGCTGTTCCCTTACTGTGAAATACTCTCTCCATCCCAATGTTATTGCGGATTGTATTTATTAAATACTTCCTCCGTCCCAAAACATAAGGCACAGTCGACAGTTAAGCATGTCCCAAATATAGGGCAGAGTATCAATGCAGACTTGACTTAATTATACCCACAAGCTCCGCTAAAGTGCGAACATTGGTTCTTGTATGGATGCAAAAGTACGACGGTCTTAGGGAGATTCGCTGCTAATTCGTCGGTCTGTCACGTCTCCCGCACTCCCCGTCGTGTGTAGAGCCCGCTTGGATTTCCTCGCTCGCGCATTTCCAAAGGAGAAAGAGCGATCGCTCGGAACGGTCAAACTTGACGGATAAAGCAGGCACAAGTCCCCTTGGAAGGCAAAGTTTCGTGTCAGCCGCATACATACCGGAACTACGGCTTTGCGCTCGTCTGTGATCAAGTTCTTGTGCCTTGTGAGGGTTATGAGCGCCGCTGCGTCGTTTTTAAAATGTGGAGGCTTGGGAACCCCAACTTTTGCTCGTCATATCTCATGGTCTAGAGCGTCAATTGGCTCGCTTCAAAACCCCCGCCAATAAGCAATAAAAGCGCTTTCTATTTTGCCAATCAACAACATTCAGTAGTTTCTGGGAGCCTTAATCGAGAATTTTGAAAAATCAGCCTTAAATTTAGGGACGGAGGAAGTATAATAACAATACGACAATAACTTTGTGGCGGAGGGGGTACTTCGCAAGCATTCAGCAAAGCTTTTGAAGTATTCTCATCTGCTGACGTCGACAATATTAATGCAGTACACTCATCCTCTCTTGATTGGACAAACTTGCGTCACTCATGAAGACAACGGACAATAATCTCTTGATACGTACTCATGACTGTACGCAGATCGCCACGAGATAGTTTCCCCCACCACATAATTACTTCGATATGATGCTCTCCGTGAAATACACGCATAATCGCTTAAAGAGCGTAAAAATTGGGTTCAGTTTTGCAATCTTAGCCAGATACGCACGCCCTTGGTCTATAAACAATAACTGGCTCGCAACATTCATAACTTGCGCCATCAACATTGTGCTGTCTCTACGTTTTCTAACACATTCTCGTCCAATGGTGCTGTTGAAGGCGATGGTAACACTAAAGTAGCAGGATTTAGTGGTGATGATTGACCTAGCGACACGCTCCCGGGTGCAAGTGGGCTCGTAGTATTACTATCAACTCATTGGCGACAAAAGCTGGATGCTTGTATTGCAGAGGAGGAACTTTTAACCATTTGCGAGCGTGATAGAGAGCCAGGTGTCACCACGATCGAACGCGTCGGACGCTCCGCGGCAGTTGTATTGGTCTGTTTTTGTTGCGCCGGCGTCTAAAAATCTTGTACACAGTTATGTTCCCACTAAGTATGGAAAATAATTCAACTTTGCTTGTTAAAGAATCCGACATTGCATGAAACCTCATTTTCCAAAACCTGAAAATCCAACTTTTGGTTCGAAACTAATCCAGCTTTGACCGGGAAAAAGTGTAGTCGGTACCGGTGAGCCGGGGACTGTTCAGGTCGATATTGACTAGTTTCACTGCTGCTGCCAGTTTCAGACAATATCGTTGCAGTATTTGAAAATTGTTCAGAGTGTTGCATTGTACTCGTTTCAACCAGACGGGGTAGTTCAGTAGATGTGACCTTATAGAAAATACATTCTGGTCCAGAAGGCCAGGAGTTTTTAGGTACTCCCGTATGTGGCTTCAGGTGCTTGTTATTGCACAAAACTTATAACATTTTGCGAAAGCTGAGCAGCCGATTGCTCTTCATCGTCATTGAATGACTAACCCGTCCTCAGACCAAGAAGAAAATCCATGCTGCTGCTTTAATGGCGGCGTTGGAGTGCGTGGAGATGTGACTGAGCTCACTGTCTTTTTCGACTCATCAGAAGCTGCACTTACGCTAGTGAGTGAGGGAACTTCCTTATCTTCTTGATGATTTAGAGTGCTAATAACTTACAGAGCCGTTTTGACGTCGTCTGCTGTCTAATCCGCTGACGTGACGTCTTGAAGCTCGGGTACTCGTCCTTATAGGAGATTTAAAAAACTTGGACGAAGAACACGATCCACTGGACTCACATGACGATTGGGCAACGCTGATGGCTCTGTCATGGATTTTTTACGTCCTCTGACTTCCTAATGCTTCGTTTACGTGGTGAAGGTGTCAAGAGCGAGAAATTTGATTTGCTCTTTATTAGCATGAAGTCAAAGTTGCTATTGTGTAACAGCATGTGACTTGATTTGACATTTATCTTCTCTCGTTCTTTTCATGGGTCTGCTCAACTTGCATCATCTCCGGCTCGGACTACGCACTGATGTCTGTATCTGCGTCTTCTTGGCAGCAAAATTTTTCACCTTTTTAGCGTTCTTTGAAGCGCTTCTTGTCAAGCACTTTGCTAACGATTACGAATAGTCTTTGCTAAAGTCTAATAGTCGCTGGTGAATTGTATTGATAGTCTTGACTATGACTAAAAAAGAGGCTAACAATTTCCAGGGAATCTATTCTTGACTATAACTACTAGTCGTTTGGGAATCGAAAAAATAGTCTTGGCTAGGACTAATAGTCGTCCGCAATCGAGGAACATAGTCTTGACTATAACAATTAGTCGTTGGTCTGGAAAAGAAGTAGTCTTACGCGACACTGGCTGACAATTTCTAGTCGTCCGATCTGTAGCCAAGAGACAGATAAGAAGCTCCAGGGAGGTCATGTCCCTGTAGTAGCCGGATGGAACACCGGAGATTGGTGAGCTGCCATGAAGAAGGAATTGGAGTCGATGGCCAGGTACCGTCCAGGGCGAGGTGGATGACCATCCAAGATGGTCAGGCTATTTGATGTACAGTACACAAAACGTCTGGTCACACTATTTCGGGTAAGGTACATAACCGTCCAGGTCAAGCTGGTCAGGCTATTTTGGGTAGGCTAGACCATAGGTTTATATTGGATCTAGGGATTAATATCAGTATACGTTTCTCTTTCTAAGACACAAATCGTCATTGGAACACAGCAGAGGGTTTACAAGGTTCCCTCTAGTTGTTATTTGTTTGCCCGGGGAAGGCTGAAAGGAAACCATCGGAAGTCCAGTCGCTGTGAAACTTATACTCACTCAAGTCGCCCGTGTTTGGAACACGGTTTAGTTATATTGGAAAGTAAGGTGAAGTTTGGCTTACTTTGAAGAATCGTGGAATATTGTTTGATTTCCTGGCTACACATAAGATTGGAGTAACCCCTTTGTTATCTTTGGTTAAGCTGGCCGATCGATTAATCTCGGTCCAGCATTTGCGGTATGCTAAACTCAAGTATAACAAATACGGTATTGAGCGAACAAGGATACCTAATTCATCGGGCGGCGTCAAGCTGAACATACGATGGCCGTCTGCTTTAATCCTCCGCAGGAAGATAAATGCTGTTGTCTTTCTCGTTTGTTGCTGCCATCGACGAAGTTCGTATCGATCGAGGATCTCCAATCCCGTGTCGTTTACGTAGGTAGTGAAAAAGCCCAGAAATACATCCATCACGAGCGGCACGTCAGAAATACGATCAAACGCATAAGAGACGGCACTGCCTTGGTCGTCAAAAGCTAACCGAAATGGCATCGCGATGACAGTGACAGAGACCGTGATGCTCATAAAGATATCCCATATTATTCTAGACACAGCATAGTGACGGATGATCGACCAGCGCATCATTACTTCGTTCCCGGCAACACTGGATAGATGAATTCGGACGTCATTGCGTGTAGGTTGAAGCACATTATTGGTCGAATTTACCTAAATACAGTCACCGGATTGGCCATTATGGAAAGTCCGTTATACGGCTAGCCCTAATAGTGGGTAGGTTTTTTTGGTCGGCGTGTCTGGTTGAACCAGAGAGTGTCAAGCCACAGGAGGCACTTTTTTAAGCTCTGTGCACTTTGATCTACATTTTGGTGGAAAAAAAACCACAAAGGGCACCGCCTAAACCTGAATTGGGCACCCAACCGGACTTACCCGAATTTATTGTGTAAATGTACTGTAAATGACAAAAAGGACACTGGAAGCTCTGAACCTATCAAAATATATGGTACCCTTTTTCGGGTGCAACCACTAGGACATCCTGTTAGTTCGCATCTATTTCTCAATCCGTTTTGCGCAGAATTTCTTGGCAGTTTTGCCAACTTTGAGTATATTCAACTGCAAAACTCGCCTATAGCAAATTATAATTAAAAGAGGGAGACATGAATGATCTAATTCCTTTACTAGATAAACTAAGATTAACAGGTATAAAAACACATCTGCTAGGCTTAATTGTTTTTCAGGCTCTAACTATCAGAGAGTTTGATAATTTGCTGCGAAAGCTGCGACTTAATTTTCAACTTGACTGCAAAATTATTTCCCGTCATACAATTTAAATAACACGCTAGTGAACGGACTGCATAGGTTATGCTACATCGACGATCTAAGCAAAGCATAAAACAGGTGTCTAAACTACCCCTAGACTCCTTGTAACGAAGTCCGTGGTCTGGGAACAAAGTACCACGGCAAATGACAGCGTTAATTGGTCGAATGCAACAATCTTATAGCACTACAGTAGTGAATTATTGGTAACTTAGTTTAATTGATTTGGATAAAATATGTTTAATAGACTTGCGTCCTCGTTTCTTTCAAACGCACATGTTGTCATTATACGTTGAGAATCTAAAGTACAATGTAGAGCGTCCATAAGGCCATGGTCCAAAACTTTTTATTCTCATTCTCAAATCTGATATGTTCCACTCCAAATAAAGGGCACTTTTGGACCACGAAACCATTTTCATTCTATGCGACAGTCATGCGGTTGCTCGTGAGGTAGGTTTCGGCATGACGGCGATAGCAGAAGCGATGCTAGAAATTTTCCAAAGCAGCTTGAGTGACAGTGAAGTTGCTCATATTCGTACCACACTCACGAAGCCAGCCCCCACGGTTGGAGATAGGCTGGACACATGCAGAATTACGACACTGGAGGTGTTCTCGGTGAAATTTCAACCCGAAGCATATCTTCAATTTGTAGCTCTAGTGGGTGAGATGCCGCAGTTAATGAAGCTGATAATGAACCGTTCCATCGTGGAGCTCAACGCGAAACTCCTCGTCAACGCAGTACTTCGTAACCGAACGCTACAGCGATTCTACCTGGTGCATAACGAGGTAGCAGATGGTGCATTTGTTGGACTCTAGGATATACGAGAGCCATCGGCATTACGACACGTCTGCTCATTGACAGGTGCGTACATGTTGGCGATAGATGGCGGTGCTGGGTGACGAGGCGTGGCCCGTCCACGGCGACGGAGGTCCTCGTCATCGTCCGCTCTTCCCATGTCCCCGCCGTCAACTATTGCACTTTGAGTCGTTTTTGATACAAAATACAACTTGAGAATCGTTTTTCGTTTGCGAATCGCTCGGCAAGCCATTCTCATCTGAGAATGGATTTGAAGGAGTAGGGTAAATTTTCACCAATGAGCGTCAGATTTTTTGAGAATGAGAATGGCTTTTTGCGTTTTGGACCAGGGCCTAAGAGAGGTCCACCCTAGAACAGATTTTAGAGCGCTTCACGATGCACCAAACATGTATATGAACTTTAATATTACCTGCAGCACATAATGTCAATTTTTTGTCAAGGTTATAAAAGATTGGTCCGTTCTTATGCACGCTCCACACTGTACAAGGTTTTGGTTCGATTTAATTCGACTAAGTCCGATTGGGTGCCTAAATCAATTTTAGGCGGTGCCCTTAGTGTTTCCCAAAAAATGGTTAGAAAAATGTCTGTCGACCACTGTTAGATAAAAAAAATACTCGAGAAAGCAAAATGAGTCGTGGTTCAAACAGTTATTGTAGGAAAATCGACTTTTGTTCTAAGCGGCAGACACCAGCAATGTAGTGCCCGGTGCCTGCAATCCGGCTAGAAACTGCGTGCAACCTTGTTTTTCCACTTGAAGTCCATGTAGAGTAAAGAGGCGCTCTACTCCGCACCACCACTTGTAGTGACTGCTCGTAGTGTTGTAGGGTAAAAAGGATAATAAAATGTATTATTAAGTTATTAAGTTCTGAATCGTACTTTATAACCTAAAATTTGTATGTAGTGGTCCACGCTGTTTTGCTAACTTGGAATTTCATTTTCACCGAAAACTGTCTTCGAATTCCAACACTCCTTCCAAAACTCCGGGACCTCCATGCAACCACATGCAATTTTCCAAACACCACATGTACGTAAATTCATTCCATATCATCCAGCTTAGTGATGCCAGCTAGTTTCAACCACAACCGATAAGAATCAATAGAGAAAATCTTAAACCAACCCAATCTGGTCACGTAGCTCTCCAATCCTTGCAGCGCTCAACGTTTTTGTCAAAAGATCGGCCACCATGTCGGCACTTGATACGTGCTCTGGCCTCATCTTGCCCTTCCTCATGTAATCTTTCACGAACTTCAATTTCACGTCAACGTGCTTTGTGCTTGCAGCACTCGCTTCGTTCAACAATTGTTTGATGGCAGCCTGATTGTCTATCTTCAAGACAATCGGCGCCCGTGAATTTATACCAATTTCACCAAGCAACTCTCTTATCCCTAGAGATTGCTTTCCACCGACAGCGGCAGCCACGAATTCTGCCTCGGCTGTCGAAAGCGCGACTGCACCTTGTTTCTTGCAACTCCATCCTGCCACAATGCCATTTACGAAAATCAAACTTGCGCTGATGCTCTTGCGATCGACCTTATCGACCGCAAAATCAGCGTCACTGTAGCTAACTATGCGCACAGACATAGCTTCGCCATCATCATGTTTCAGTCTTAACTTCAGAGTCTTTGTACCCTTGAGGTACCTCGCGACTCGCTTCGCCATTTTGAAGTCGAAAAATGTCGGCGCATGTGTCCGTCTCGTCACCTTGTGCACTGCAAATGCAATGTCCGGACGCGAACACCGTGAGATCCACAATAGACTGCCAACCAACGATTGAAATTCCCTGATTGTGGTTTTTTTCCGTCTTTAATTGTCGTTAAACGTGAGTCCAAATTTTCGGAGATTTCTTCCTCCATAACCGGGGTCCTCACGATGTTCGCATCCTTGCCAACATCTCGTCAATCGTAATTTCTTGGTCAACCCAATATCCAGCCTCCGGATCTCCTCCGATCCGCATGCCCAAAAATTTCTCGACCTTTCCAAGGTCTTTCAGTTCAACAGCCATTTCCGCAAAGAAATTTTCGACTAATTTTTCATCAGTGGCGGTCACTAGTAGGTCGTCGACATAGACTCCCACTAGGACCGAACCACTGTCATCACTTCGGACAAAAATACAAGTGTCAGTGAGACACTTCATAAACTTTAACTCCACAAGAGTGTCTCTTAGTAGCTCGTACCAGAGACGCCCTGCCTGCTCTAATTCATAGAGATTTTTCTCCAATTTCAATACCACATCGTCTTCCGTCTTCGTGCCTAGTTCTTCAAGCTTTTCTGCCGGTATCTCCATTCCCTTAGGCACCTTTAGATGTATTTCATAGTCTTCTTTGGTAGATGCCTTCGGGTAAGCGCTAGGCACATCACCGTGCCGACCAGGCACCTTCCAGATGATCGCCACAACCAAAATCATCTTTACGTTATTCAGATCCATCACCGTTGAAAAGGTAAAGAAGTAATCTTCGCCGAAAATTAAGCGATCGCCCCGGGCTATGCGCCGAGCCTTTCGGCGCTCAACAGTCCCATCAGCCTTCATCTTGGTCTTGTATACTCACTTCGTGGGCAAGGGTTTCTTGCCGTCCCTCTTCCGGACAATTTTCCAAGTCCCCAATTCCTGCAGAGATCGTAGTTCTGCGTCTTCTGCTTCTTTCCATTCGCGAGATAACTTGCTCTTATGGGCCTCGAAAAAGCTCGTAGGGTCGGGTTCGGACGCCACTGCACGGCTTTCACCCGCACCCGACTCTACAACCGCAAACGCACACAGGAGATTTTATCCCTGGTCACTTGAAACTTCCGGGATCACTCCGCCCGGTTCTCGTTCTGCCGGGGCACCTTCGGTCTTATCTCCTTCCGAAGTGCCTACCCGGTTCTGAGGCTTCTTTTCGCCTTCCCCTTTTGTCTTAACTTCTCGAGCGCCGCTGCCTTCGGTGTCGCTTTCACCTTGCGGCCTGACTTGCGTGTTTCAGCCTGTTTCCGCTCCTTGGCGCGCCCGGTGGACCCATCTTGCTTGCCTCCCACGGCTTTCGCACGTGCTTCACGTTCAGGTGCCCCTTCTTCGGGGTCACTCAGCAGCTTTGCGATTTGCTTGTTCGCGGTGTCACTCAGCGTTTCAATCTGCGTGACGTGTCTTGTGGTCGTTACGACACGATCTTTCAGCAACAAAACTTTATATCATTTCGTTTCGTCGCTCTTTCCCAAAATCAGAGCTCTCTCGGCGTGCTTTGCAAGCGATTTCGACCGTGGATCCCTGTATACCATGCACGGGGATCGAAAAACCACAATGTCTCCAATATTCGTCGGTTTTTTCGTAAGCATTTGGATCGGGGGTGCCCTTCCAGGGTTTGCCCTGGTCGGACTGCGGTTGAGTATATACGTGGCATACTCCGCCGCCTCCGTCCAGAAAATTAAGGGCACACCCGACCCAAAAATCATGCACCGGACCATGTTAAAAATGGTCCGGTTCATTCGTTCGGCCTTGCCGTTTGACGCTGGTGTGCCGGCCTCAGTGATCTGGCGCCGCACACCCGTCTGCTTGCGAAATAAAACGACGGTTCGGTACTCTCCTCCACCGTCTGTGCGCAGAACGTGGATACGGCAGTCGAATACTCTTTCAAACCAGCATAAGAAATGTTCAAACATCTTTGCGGCACGATCTTTCGTCCGTGCCGCAAAAACGCGCACGTAATTGCTGTAGTGATCCACAAACACTACGAGAAATCTGTTTCCACGCCAATCGCGAGGGGTTATCGGGCCTTTCAGATCGCTGGATATCACCCCACCCACGCGATCAATTGGTGCGTGCTTTCCAGAATCTTGCTTGGGCTGCTTCGACTTGTACCCCTTGCCCTTTACGCAGGTCAGACAATTAGGACGTGAATGGTCCGTAATTTGGATGCCTGACCTCGGATCTCGGGCCAACTTTTCGACTGCGTCGTAGGAAATATGTCCGAGCCGCGCATGGAAGTGATGTAGGGTTCCTTCTTGCACTTCATCCCCTACATCACTTTGGGCTACGTTCATAACCATGTTCGAAAATGTTTTGGCGCAATCAAGCGGTATGTCCGCGCGCAAATAAGCCACAAACACAGAACCGTAAACTTCAACATCGAACAAGACTTGGTTTCGAAAAGATAATTCCATTTTCTTTCCATTATCTCTTAAGATACATCCTTTCTTACGTAGACAGCCCAGAGATATGAGGTTCTTAGCCAATTTTGGCGCAAAGAAAACCTCCGTAAGCGTAATCTTGGTATTTCTTCCAGAGACATCGCTTGCACGCAACGTAACTTGGCCAACCTTGGTCACCTGCAGTGTCCCTCCATCCGGAAGCGTTAGCGCGTCATTCTGCCCGCATTCTCGCGCGTCTTCCAGGAGCCCTTCGTCGGATATTAAATGATGACTCGCCCCACCATCCACCATCCACAAATTTTCTTCGAAAACTTTCTTTTCGGCACCTTCTGCCACGCTCTCGCTTGTAGATAAGACGAAACGTTTTTCTGAATCTTTGGGGCCTTGCCGCCCGCGTTTTTCGCTCCTGTGGTGTCCTTTCTTGGGCTCTTGCTGCGGACAATTTCGCTTAATGTGTCCTTCAAGGCCACAGCCGTAGCACACACGTTTATCGCCCTGGTCGTTGACGGAATTTACTGCAGGCTGTCCGAAACTCTGACGCTTGAACTTGTGGGAGTCGTCATCCAGTTCTTGCGCCCAGGATATCAATCCCTGCGCGTGTTGCAAATAGTCTTCCTTTGCGGATTATACCGCACCATCAACGCAATTTTTAGCCTTGATGCCGCGAATTTCACAATGTTCTCATCAATTAAACGTTCACTGGAATCGCCCTCGCGAGCTAATGCAACCAGGTATAGGAAATGATCGGTCCAGGACCTTCTGGGGTCCTTTTCCGCGGCGAAAAGTTGCGATGCCTGGTAGTGCGAGATGTTCACCT
>MIQA02000816.1:0-49205 GCA_001887855.2 Sclerospora graminicola | reverse complement strand
GCACTAAATTTAAGACCTCGTGCGGTAACGACCAGAAATAAGACTTGCCGGTGGCTGTTAAATCTGGTCTAACGGGAGGTTTATAGGTTAAAAGCTTGATTAAGACTTACCGGTGGCGATGCTCTTAACATATGGTGATGTCTCAATACTTGAGTCGGCGTCTGCTCTTGAATCCAGCTCTCCACTGCGCTTCCACTCCCATTTATCCGCAATCGTTTTCAACTTCCTTGAAATATGCTTATTATAGACTTGTCTAAACGCTCGTCGAAGACTGTGTTTGAGTGTCTTCGGTCTGATCGTTTGTTCCACTACCCACGGATATCCATGGATCAATGGGTGATCATCAAAGACCAGTAATGCCGCTTCTGGCTCCTCTAGTTAGGTGGATCCATTCTCTGAGTACTCATCTATCTTCAAATCTGCTTCTCGATCCCAGTAGATTCCATCACTGCGTTGTACGTATCTCCACATGACCCCCGCACTTTGACGCTATCCTTGGATTCGTCGCCTATCTACTTGTTTCCATTGTACATCTTGTAATGCCTTCGGAGTCCACCTCAATGTAAAGTCCGGATACCTCCCCACTCTTTGTCCTGCTTCTATACAGGGCGAACAGAAAATGATCGCCATCAACCATCGACCTACTTTAGCCCTTGTGTGTCCTAGCACTTCTGCAAATTTAGCCTGCCACGTATAACTGACCCGGATGATACTCAGGTCGTATATTTTAGACTCCAAACATTTGTCGTACTTATTGGAAGACAAGTGTACCAGGGATGATTTCCAAAATTCACAAATTTGCTATCCAACTGAAGTGAACCCAAAAAAGGTGCTATCTGCATCGGCATGAGGTGATGCCACTCTATATCTTTCAGATCCAGCGTCACAAAGAAGTCCTCATCAGTTTGTACTGCCTTCGCTGGGTCAATCTTCTGTGTCTGGCAGTGGTGGATTAGGCTAGGTAAGTACAATTTCACGTACCTAAGTAGTGATTTGTTACCTTCCTCACCCGAAAATAACTCCTGCGCAAAATGCTTGTCAACATTTACTTTCCGTACTTTTGTTTAATATTGAGGTTGACTTTCCATCGGAAACGAAGGTGTTATTGTTTCCGGTGCCTCCCTATCTTGAAACAACTTGCTCCTGTTCTTCCACGCTTGATGGAAACGAAGGCGCTATTGTTTCGGCGCCTTCCTATCTTGAAATAACTTGCTTCAGTTCTTCCACGCTTGATGGATTCGTCCGGCGGTTCTAACAACCAAATTGTAGCTTCTTTGACCGTTAGGGTATGAATCGCCACTGGTATGGAAATTAACCCTATCCCTCCTGCTTGCTTTCGGAGTATACAACAAAGTTGGTGAGAGTCTACCAGCCCAATTAATGTAACTTAAATCTCCAACACCGATTTGGGAACTGAGGAACCGTGTCGTTTCTCCTTTCCACAGCTAATCCTAATGTTCTACTGCAAGGATAATCAACAGGGGTAACCTTGTCGTATCGTCGATGTCACGTTGGGTTCTAGCGAAAGTTCTTGGCTTACCAAAAATCGTGCTGTTGTTCCACAGTAAATTTTCTTAACAATCTCCAGAAAACCATTCGAAAAACCAAACTTCTTTAACACTAAATGTAGATAATCTTTATCCACTGTATCATAGGCTTTAGGAAAGTCTAAGAGCAGTACTCAGGACTTTCTGCCACCGTTCCATGTGATCTATCATAACTACTCTGTTCCTACGTCCACCATGAACAAAACCTTGTTGTGATTCCGCAATCAGTCTTCCCAAAAAAATATTTTAACCTGGTTGCCATAATTTTTGAAAACAATTTGTAGCTTGACTGAAGAAAAAAACGAAATAGGCCGATAATCCATTGCATTGCTGAAATCCCCTTTCTTTTGTAAAATAATAGTCACTGCTTCCAAAATTGATGTAGAAGGTTCTGCTCCTTCCAAGATTGTTACAAACTTTCACTAAATCATTCATAAACCTCGTCCGAAAATTCTTTATAAAAATCATTGTTTAGACTGTTCGACCCTCCAGCTTTACGTCTCTCCAGTTTGCGAATAGCCACCAAAATGTCTTCTTCATCAATGGGAGCCATCAACAACCCATTATCACCCTTATTTACTTTCCTGTTTTCTGGAATATTAGAAAAAACATCCACCGCCCCCGTCAAACGATCCAATGGTATACTCCAATGCCTTTTACCGAGAATGTCACCCCACACCACCGCAAACTTGTCCAGTATACTTTTCTTTTGATTTTTTTCTACACTGCCACAAATATCGCTATTCGTGACCAACCGAACACGTTCCCAGATTGACGTCTATTCGAAAAGTCACCGTGCGTCCTCCACCGTTCGTTGGAAACGTCTGCCGAACCTCCTCCTATTAATCTTAGTCATTTCTTCCACCCCCGCAGTAATAATATGAGACCTGTTCACCGCTCGTTCAAATAAAGATTGTTGAATCGTAAGCGCTTTTCTCCGTCTTCTCTGTGCCACGAGGTTTTTGATTGCTTGTCTCTAACTCTCCACTTTCATTTCTAATGTTGAAAGAGCCTCTGTAATGTTTTTTTCACGTTGCACACATTCCGTCTCTTATTTGCATTAACATTCGTGACTTAATTTCACCTTTAACTGGATAACGCAATCGATGTAATCGACTCCACTGTTGTCTCTGCCTTTCGTGATTTTGATTCCTCGATGTAGGAGTTACCTGTTCGTGATCCGATGGCAATAAAAATAAATATATATATAACGGTTTTACAACTTCCAGTCTTGCATCCACTCATAATGACGCAAAGTTACATGGAATCTATCAGCCGTCTGACCTCTCCAAGAAGTAAACTCATGAGTATTCTCCAGTGCATCTACATCCCAAACATATTTCTGAACTATAGACGCATTCTGAATATCCCACTGCTCGACTTTCCGTTTGAAAAACCCGTGTATGTTTTCCTTTCTAATAATCGGGCCTTGACACAATTAAAATCTCCGGCTAGAGTGATTGTATCATCTCCACGCGGTTTCCAATAAGTGAGACTCTGAAAAAAAAGTTTCCCGTTATTGTCGTATCTGCCGGTACATATATATTTAAAATTTACACTCATCGATTTTTACTGCAATCACTCACTGATTCCACAAATATTCCATCTAAGGATTAGCGGTTTCAACACAGTCAGGGTATATTAATATCCCTAGCCCTCACGCATTTTATGTATGAATACTCCAAAATTAAAAGCGATTGAGTACCTCCACACAGAATTTTAATTTCCTCTGTTTCGGCTTGTGTCGTAATATGCGTCTCCTGTAAAAATACAAACAGGCCGTTTATTTCTTGGAATGTTTCGCTACGCTTGGAGCCACTGTCCTCTGGAATCCGCCTTAAAGCCACGTACATTTTCCGTTATTTTTTTGATCTGATCGCTTGACCCTATCTGCTGATTCCAGCTGCTTATCCGACCTCCATTTACTCATCTCTAAAATTAATTTTTATGCGTATGCATTAAATTCTTGCATGGCGGTTCGCGCTTCATCTTTTATTAGAGTGTTATCCAAACGCCAAAACCAACTGGGTTTTGGTACCTGGTTATTTTTCGCGTGTAGCGAGGATGTTGCATGTGCAGACCCCGTTATGCTGCTTTTCGGGAACCATCCTCCTGGGGTCGTTTTGAGAGCGCTGAGCTGTTTATTGAGGGGGAGAGGGTAGAACAATTTTGAAGTTAAGTATGCGTTAGAGACTGCTATTGAAAGTGAGGCGGAAGAACAAATGACATATGAGCAAGTAAACTATTGTGCATTGCAAGAGCGTAATTACGTCAGGCACAATTTCTTTATATTGATGAATCGATTCATTCATGCGATGTCAACGGTAAACTTTTTATTTTGTTTTTTTGTACCTTTTCTTATATTTGCTTGTTTTGTAGTCAAACGGCTATCGCATCCTGGTTAAAATCAATATCCTGATAATAGCTGTCACTAAAGGCGTAGTGCGCAGTTTTCTGGGGTGACGAAATAAAACTCGGAGCTATTCAAAATGGAGTGAGACAGCGGCCGGAGGCGAAGCATAATGTCTTGTGCTTTCGGTCGCGTTTCGAGCCGCTCATACCAGCAGGCGCACATGACTTCAACAAACCCGGAAGGTGCAAGCCGCACATAGAAAGAGGGCAGAGAAAGACGCTTACCCGATGTCAAGAGCTGCTACAACTAATAGCTAAAATTTACGTCACCGAATGTACCTTGCCGTTGGTTAAAATCTCCCAAAGAGCAATTCCAAAGCTATACACGTTTGTTTCACGCATTTTCTTTTCACTTTTCGTAACGTAATGGGATATTTTCCACTTAGTTAATGCACACCTACACCAATGATCAGGAATAAAACTTTCACATTCTTTTGTTAGCGTTGCACCTGGCGAGATGTGAAGTTCTCCACCTGACCTCTGAAACTATGATAATCGATGAAAATGATAGATTGTTTGATACAAGACATAACATTTTCGATAGAACGAGGAGTTCAGTTTAGCATGCAGTTGGTTCTGGATCCCTATATTTCTTGCAAACACAGGCAACCGAAACATAGCGGGGTCTGCGTTTGGACAACGCTCTTACCAATAACAGCGACGCGAACGCGCATGTTAACGCTCATTAATCTTCTCTCGTGCTAGTCTGGTGTTCAAAAGTACCTTTATCCATGTTGCAGTAGGAACTTATCCTTTAGCCTAGTTCTAGTCGATAATTCATCGAAGTAAGTCGAATAAACTTGCACTCGACTCGTTGAATATACCTTACTATATCAAGGTATAACAAGCGACGTAGCTACCAAGTTAGACGTAGTCGTGAAAGTCGGACACAGGGACTTAGTTAATAAAATGTGTATTAACAGTGGCCGACAGCATCGAGGACATTTTCTACCCCCATTTTTTTTCACCAAAATGTAGATCAGAGTGCGTAGAGCTTAAAAAAAGGTCTCCGGCTGCTTGTCACTCTCTGGTTCAATCAGAAACGCTGATCAAAAAATCCCTTTTTATTCTCTGAGTACCCACTATAAGGGGCTGGCCGTGTAACGCAACTCCCATAATACCCAATCCGGTGACTAAATCTCTTTTTTATTTTCTGAGTACCCACTATTAGGGGCTAGCCGTGTAACGGAACTCCCATAATACCCAATCCGGTGACTGTGTTTAGGTAAATTCGACCAATCATATGCTTCAAGTTACAGATAGGATTTGCCTACCCGTTTTTAGCAGCGGTGAGCCCCATTTTATTGGTCACTCTACATATACTATAAATATAATGTATTACAGTATATTTTTCTTGTAGTTCAAATCGTGGGTTCTGATTGGCTTTGAAAGCATTCAGGTTAGGGGGCTTCTGTAATTATAAGGTTCTGCAGCGAGTTTCAAGCGCATTGCTCCTAAAATCTCCACCTATGGAGTTATTTGAACTTGACAGGTATCTTGAAATTTTTAAATGAAACAACAAAATAGCAAAAACGTTATAAAGAAATATGTCCTCGATTCAGTCAACCACTGTAAGAAGCGATTAAATCGCAACCTTTTCAATATCCGTGCGAAGGGTCGAGGCGCACTAGATAACATTATGAGTTGTTTAGAAACGTACACTATAGTTACCTCAAAATAAAGTTGGTTATGGTCCGAGTTCATTTCACCCAGCTTTACTCCAAATATAGCGATTTACCGTAAATCTTCCAATAGAGCGCTCCAGAAGTAGTACCGTACGTGTTCTCATTATGTAACCAACATAATACAACTATTCTGCGGTACCGTAATACTTCACATTATAACACTCCTTCTTGAAATGAATTCAGTCATCACTTCAAACCACTTCCGAGCGTAGTTCGTTCAATCTTAGATACGACAATGCTTTTGTAAGCAAGGCCGCTTGCATATCTTGCGTAAAGACGTAGTTTGCGTCGCTTTTGCCATCTTTTACCTTGGAAACAATATACTTCAGTCGTATATCCGCATGTTTCAATTTTTAACTTCCTTTCATGCTCTTCATCATCTTGATTGCAGCTGGGTTATTCATAAGTAAGGTCATAGGACGCTCGATTTTTTAGCCTATTTCTTGAAGCAATTCACGGAAACCCAACATTTCCATTTTAATTTTCGAAGCCGCATAAAATACCGCTTCCATTTTGGCAGCGAACTCAACCTTATTTCTTGCAAGTCGAGTTTAAAATAATGCCATCCACACCTCCGGTTGTTGACTTGCGATCATCCTTGGATCCAGCATAGTCGGAGTCACTGTAGGCTGTGATAGTCGTGTTGGATCCAGCACTTTTTATGTTCCCATATGTAACTTCATATGCTTAGATCCCTTCAAGTATCTTGTGATTCTTTTCGCAAAATTCAATGGATTTTCTTCAGTGCATGTGTTCTTCTTTTGGCCTTGTGCATCGCGTAAGATATGTCAGGTCTAGTGCAAGGGCAGATCCATACAAGCTGCCAACTAGCGATTGAAACGTCTTGACAGATATTTTGCCTTCTTTCGGCAAAGCTTCGCTTTCACCAAGGTTCAAGTCTTCGTATTCTTGGCTTATCGGGGCCTTCACTGGATTAGCATCCTTTAAGTCGAAGTCTTCAATTATGCCGTCGATCATTACCTCTTGATCCAACGTATATCCAGTGTGTTCGTCAAACAAAATTCGCATTCCCCAAACTTTTAACGCTTTTCCGATATTTTTTATCTCCAAAATTTTCATGTCTTCAAAACATTCGTCAACCAGGTTTTCTTTTGTTCCTGTTGCGAGTAGAACATCCACGTAGTCGTCTACAATTACCGTGTCATAATCGTGGTTGATCGTACGTAAAGGCACATGTCCGTCATGCACTGCGAAAACTTAAATTCGAAACATTTCTCATGCAATAATCGGTTCCATAAGCGTACTGCTTGATTAGGACCATATAGAGTCTTCTCGATCTTCAACACACGTCCTGTAACTCTTCAATTCATCTTCCGTAAGGTCCATACCTTTTGGAATATATATGTCGCGTTCATCTTCATATGCTTTCACATAGACGTTTGGTATATCACTATGTTTTGCAGGAACCCTACACTTGCAAGCTAGACCGAGAATTAATTTCACCGTGCCCATTTTCGATAACAGCGGCAGAAAATGTAATCGATCCCAATGCGCTTTTCGTTTCCACAAACCACTAATCTTGCCTTGTTTTTTTAATTCGCTTTGGATTTGTCGGTTTTGGTCTTCGTCTAACGTCTCAATATTCTTGATATGTTGGGTGATGATAACCTTCTTGTCCAACTTGAGATAAACCTTGAAACCCTTAGTTTCTTCGCTTTTGCCTACGATAATTCCAATTTATGCCCTATGGACTAGCGAATCTTTCCCCGGGTTTCGATGAACCGTGCATGGGGATCCGAAAGCGACTATACTTCCGAGTTTTGGCTTCTGCCCATTTAATAATTCGAGCGGTATTAGGTGCTTGGCGTTCGTGCTTGTGGGGCTTCGGTTGATGATGTATGTACTGCCTCTCCCCAGAAAGTTAGACTTAGGCCACATGAAGATATAATGCATCGATCCATGTTCATAATGGTATTTTTCGAGAGGAAATTAAATTGCCTCTCGAAAAATGCCAGGAGGTGCTCGAACTGCTTGGTTTGCTCTTCGCAAGGAAAACCCGGACATAATTTGACTTGTAATCAACAAAGTTGACCATGTACCTGTTTCCGAATCTGTCTCTTGGAGTTATAGGTCCCTTTAGATTGAAACAAATTCTACCTCCAATCCGGTCCGTTGGGGCGTTGTCGCCACTATTCTTCTTTGACCTTGTGTTCTTGGTTTCTTTTCCTTGTGCACAGGTCAAACAGTTCAACCTTTTCGTATCCGTTAATTTTGTTCCACTTTTAGGGTCATTCCCTAACTTTTCCACGGCGTCGTTTTCTAGATGCCTTTATCGAGCTTGGAAATGCATAAGGGAACCCTTTTGCACGCAGGTGTCACTCTCGGTTTCCTTGTCGCTTTCCTGTGAGATTGCATAATTGAGTTGGGACGTCAACTATAACGTCAACTGCAAGCACCTTGTTCACCTTTTTTATGTCGAATATGTGACACTTGCTGTCAAGGTGCCTCATCACTCGTCGTTTATCGACGTACACCATTTCACATCCTTCTCCTCTAGTTCTCCATATGATAAGATGTTTCGCAAAAGGTTCTACACGTAATATAAATCCATAATTTTGATGGTGTGTACGGTTTGACATCACTTGTGCTTGAACACTTTCTTTGTTGGATACCTTCAAAGTTTGACCGTCCGCTTGGAAACACGTCTCGTTAACTCCTTCTGCATCTTGCCGGTAAGTCTCGTCATTAAATACTTGCACCACTGTCAAGTATCCACTTGTTGTTAATTGAATCCTTTAAGTCTACGGTAATTGCGAGCGTGAAGTCAATTTTATTGCTGGTTTCGGTGTTCTTGTTGGTTATTTTCCTTGATGTTTTCTTGCATTTCGAAGATCCCGTGGTCTACCTTGGCACAGTTCAAGCATTTTTGTCCTTTTTGTTTTGTCTTCTACGTCGTTTATAGTGTCGTTTCCAAACCTAGTTGATCCCCTAGCATCATTTTCGATAGCAGCTGCAAACTGACAGAGTTGTTCTGCTCGCCTGAAGAAATCGGTTCTTGTGTGGTCGAATTTCGACATCAAGATAGCCTTGATTTCAGTGAACGATGTTTTCTAGAACCAAAGGTTCGCTTCCATCGACGGCTTCCAGCTACAAAATAGAGGTACGTTCATTCCAACTGCGCTTTGGATGCCTCTTGCTGGTAAAAAGCTTAATTGATTGTGTCGGTGTTATTGTTGTGTTAAATGCGTTCAGCATTTTATTCATGATGTGGACGAGAGTGGGTGATTCATTCCACCATGAGTCGACTTGACGCTGATAGTACCTTTCCGCGGTTCCACTCAAGTAGTGTCCTAGCAAATCGACCTTTAATATCTTCACTCCATAGGTATCCGCACGCCGATTCCGCGATTGAAATATGTCGGATAAACCTGGTCCCCCATTGTGTGAATTCTGCGCATAGGCCGCGGTAAACTTCTTTGCCATCGAAAATTTTAATCGAAAGTTTACAGTTCTTGACGGTATTTTAAATTTGCTGGGGTGGTTGTCTGAAACCTGTTTTAAGCGGTATTAGAGCGCCTTGCGGCATTGGCCCACCGTGGTTTCCGTACATCGGTTGCGGTAGTACCCTGAAATCTGCAGGTGATGGACTTCGTCCGACATGCTTTTCATTCGGTTCTTTCCAATGTTCGGTTGGGTATGGTTTCTTTTCGGGCGTACTGTCAAGGGATGCCATTCGCATCAGAGTACCAAGCCTCATTGAGTTATTGAAACCATACTCATCTATGCTGATTCGTGAGTTCTCCAACTTTTCCATTTGCTGAGGTAGTCCTCGTACTGACTTCAAAATTTCTGCCCCTTCAGCACCCAAACCTGTATCTTTTTTCTCCTGACGGCTATCACTGTCGACGACATTGTGGCCTTTTGTTCAAAAGTACATTTATCCATGCTACAGTAGAAACTTATGCTTTAGCCTAGTTGTAGTCGAAAATTCACCAAAGTAAGTCGAATAAACTTGCACTCGACTCGTTGAATCTTATACCTTACTATATCAAGGTATGACAAACGGCTTAGCTACGAAGTTAGACGTAGTCGTGAAAGTCGGACACAGGGACTAAGTTAATAAAATGTGTATTAAGAAGTGATTAACTTGCTACCTTATCAATATCCATGCGAAGTGTCGAGACGCACTAGATAACGTACGATTGTTTTGAAAAACCTACACTATAGTTACCTCAAAATAAAGTCGGTTATGGACTAAATTCATTAAACCCAACTTTACTCCAAATATAGCGATGTACCGTAAATCTTCCAGTAGAGTGCCTCAGTAGTAGTACCGTACTTGTTCTCAATATGTAACCAACATAATTACAACAATTTAGCGGTACCGTAATACTTCACATTTTAAAATCTGGGATCTGGGCCTCTGCTGTGGTGAGTGGGGCACCAAGTTGACGAGCAAGGCAATCTGCATAGACTGTTCACGGTCAGCAGTGCCCAACAATACAGAGTAGCAAATACAAAAAAAAGTCAGATCCAAAAATGGGAAATTTGCAAAGATTTTATGGGAAATGGCTTTGCAGATTTTTATCCAACCAGAACACGTCTATCTATTGGAATAAAGAAAGTGGTATAGAGAAATTTCGCAACATAAAAATCGAGGAGGTTTCAGTTTTAGTTTGAGTAAGGCGTGGGGTAGGGGAAATCACAAACTCGATCTCATCTCAATCGCGGTTAGGTTTAAGGTTTCGGACTTGTATCTCATGTGCTGAGATCCATTTCAGATTCATGTACCAGTAGCAGAACCCACCAAAAAATGATATAGCTACGTTCATTTGGTCTATCAATGCCACTATAGTTTATGAGTGCGGATTTATTGTTTTTATCTTAGTAGCTATGCTCTTTATAATTGTAAATTGCCACCCACCACGCATCAGCACCGACTTAAGGCAGAATATTCGCTTTGTAAAGAACCCGAGGCGACAAGAGGGGCTCAAGAATGCATCATTCTATGCTGGGATACTAGTTACTCTATCGAATGAACATGTTGTGGACATGTAGCATGTAGTTGCAGTTGTGAAATTTCGTTTCAAGATGCCTTGCTTTCGTTGGCTTACCGTTAATTCGTTATCAACTAGAGCCTTCCGTTTTTGAAGATGATTCAGTTTATCATGAGCAGTATCCACTTGCTGTTCTAATTCCTCGTTCTGTGCCATCAATTTATGATTTTCTCGCTTTAAGACGACAATATTCTGCTTCAACTCATCGTTATTCGTCCGTAAAGCTTCGTTCGCCAACACAGTCTCGTTCATTCGTTGAGCAAAGTTTACCTTCTTTGCTTTAATTCGTTCCATTTGGTTTAAAAGCTTTCGAATCTCTTCTTCTAAGGCAACACGCTCTGCTATTGCGTTTAACCGCTCCAAGTCAATCCCTTCAAAGTCCCGACGAGCATCGTCTAACACATGCTTGAGTTTTTGTTCTTTTCGTCATGATCGAGTTCTTCGAACTTGAAAAAAAGAATCGTTTCAGCCTGAGCTTGCACTTCTTGTTTTAGCTTTTTCATCTATAAACGCGAGCAGATTTAATGAGTTTTCGACTCGAAATCACGAACGGATACAGCAAAACCTACCTCAATTGTTTATCGTTGCTGTCAGTCACGAGGTTTTTAATCACTTGACTTTACATTGCTGTCCTATTTCATTTCTCTCCGTTTGCTAAACCAACGTTAATTCGAGAGTCAGCGGAATCATTCGACACGCGTAAGCAGCCAACGATCAAAGACAGGTCTTGGCACTGACACATAGACGAGCTTAGCGAGCAGGCCAACGAGGGCCATGAGACTGGACGTGGCAATCACTGCCATACTACAAAGCTGAAGGATGCTTTTCGCTTCTTGGCAACAAGTTTCTGTCCTAAGTACGAATATTCATGAATATCAACTCTGCAGCTCTGCGAAATGTACGATTCGATCCCCCTTTTCAGTTGAGTTCTTGTGTGCATAGATGTGTAAATCTCAAAGTGAAACCCAACTCCAGCAAGTTGCGAAACAATACAAGTTTTATGGTATAAACATAAAAGGTCGGATGTCACACGATATATGCCTGAGGTTTACCTGCCATTTGTGAAGTACGCGGATGTAAGCCCCGGATCCAACATTGGCCATAGTGCTGCTTTGCTAGCAAGCCGATACCAGCGCATTAAGGGGTTTGGATTTGGGTCACGCAATAGCTTAGCTGAGTAGTTCTTCGTTAACTTGTATGATATCCGTTTGGTTTGACAATGTAGTATGCGTATTTATATAGGTTTCGCCCAACTATTCGTTTACTTCGGGTGAAACTAAGGGGTCACACAGATTATATGGGGGTGTAACAGGGCACAACGTTTTTAGGCCCGATTTTTAAGTTGCTGGACTGGATGTGTGGAGACTAACGGGAAAGTAGATAAGGCCATAAAAAATATCCAGCAATTGCTCCGCCTATACACGACATTTTCAAACAACGCATCGTCGACAGGTGCGGAGTTCAAGCAGAGGGCTACCTCAAACAGGTGGAGCGGCTATGGTGGGCAATTTGTTCAATTGGCCTAGTATGGCTTTGGCGTATAAGAATTATGGTGGCACATCAGCAACAGGTATGGAACAAATAAGAACATCTGGCATTCGTGTGGAAGGAGTCAACGAGACAAATACAAGCAATAGCGGAATAAGAAAAGCGTCGGTATGACTTGCGAATCCAAGGCATCCATTTACAAATTTGCTTAAAAAGTTTTCTGGAGATTAATGGTAATTTCAACCCAAGTTTCTAAGCGGCTTCATACGTATTACCTTCAGAAGCGCAGCATGACAAGGAAAGGTTAACACAAGCGTTAAACAATTTCAGAGTAGCTAATACTCCCCCGACTGTAATTAGTCTGTGTTCGGAATTAGGCTGGCACAGACTAATTTAGGTGAAGATAAATTAGTGAGTTCTCAAAAAAAACTTTCTAATTAGTCCGGCACAGACTAATTTGTGTAAGATAATTGGCCCCCTGTACCATAACGTAGGTTTAGTGTACCGTAAAGAATTATGTCCAAAACAGAGAAGGACGGAGGATCGATCCTGTGGTTTTGAAGACGCTCTTGTTGAATTAGAATATATCGAAAGTAAGATTGATACAGGTCAAGAAAAATTAGGTGATGCATAACCATTATATATTTGAACACTTTTTCAACTGGTTTATTATTATATATCTTCGATAACACTGGCAATAAAATCGTACCAATATGGATTTAGGCAGTCTCTAGAGGTGTACTTATTCTGTGCATTAGCTGCTCAAAAAATTACACAAGTTATTGACAGCCTAGCATCAATCCTTTTCTAAATAAGTCCGTATCCGCTATTCTTCTGTTATAATTGAGATCTTAGATCGCCCGGACGCAATTGTTTAAACTATAGGTAGAACAAGACGAGTTCATCCGACCTTAACGTTCTATTCTCAAGATAGAATAGCCCAGATTGCTTATGCATGTTGGTGGTCCTCGGTTAGCTGGATTGGTTGGATACCAGCCAGCTACCTGTTGTCAAGCAAATAAGGAGCATATAATAATTCGTTTTTACAATTATTTTCTTCTTCTTGCTTATATAGAACAACACCTAAGATCAATTTTTTAAACTAAAACAATTCAGCAACAATATCAACCATTTTCACAATTAAGCTTGTTCCAGAAGCAGAAGTACCTTCTAAAAAATCCTAACCCAACAGAAACTATCTTGCTTCATTCTTGCTTTTTTATTAACAAGAATTCTTCGAAGTATAATAATTTTGCTGTACAAATTGATTTAGCTGGATTAGTAATTTAGGTTAAAAAAAGTTTTGTGGTCATATGAGAAGCGGTTTGACTCTCCTTTAGAGGATTGTAGTTCATTACAATACTGGTCAAAAGGTATTTACAATTTACAGGTAAAATGTAAGCGTTAAAGCATATCGACTAAAAAACAGATTTAGAGAAAAAAGTAGAAGCTCTGGCCTAATATTTGATTACTTGATAGCCCTCGCAGCTATTAGCTTTTGCATTTTTGGTGACTTCATCCCTTAAGTCTGTCATTTGAATCCCTGAAAAGCACCAATAAATTAGCCTGATGCAGGTCAATGCAGAGAAGATATTGTTAGCTTTTGAGACCGTTGCACTTCCTTTTTGCAGGTGCAACAGGACTTATCCGATTTACTTTACGGTACGTTGTACCGACGTTATGGTACATTTTTTGTGTATGCACGTAGCAAAAAAAGGGGGGGGTGTGTGAGATTATAGTTTAGCCCAGACTAATTACCAACTTTTAAATTAGTCTGGCACAGACTATTTCCGAACATCCCTATATTAGTCTGTGTTCATTGATGTTCTGGCACTGACTACTCATGGTAGCATAACACAGACTATTTACGGTAGGGAGAGTACACCTTTTCCAGTCTTACATCGGCAAGAACAAATTAAGAACGGCAAGAACAAAAACCAATTCGGCAAGAACAAATCCAATTTCGTCATTTCCTCTATAAAAAATAGCTTTCAAAAATAATTACATCTAGGGATCTTTTACACACAGAACAATACTACGTTTGTACTCACTTTTACGCATAAATATAAACTATTTAGAGGGAATTTCGAATTTGCCGGCAAGTCCTCACCCAACAAGGATGGGTAGGATCAGGACGGAAACGAGGATCGAAGGACTTAGCCGGACGAACGGCCTGACCACGGGACCAGCCCCCCCCCCCCGACCGACGCACATGCCGACTTGGGTTAGTGAGTTCACCGTTCGCAGCTAAAAGTGCGGCGGTGGCGTCTGCTCAGGATACACAGGGCTGGGCTGGCATAGAGCCAGTTCGCACGACAAAAGTGAGTTGGTGGCGGCCAAAACTACCCGTGAAGCCACCTCACCCAGGATTACCGATGCTATCAGTGGCTAGCTTGCGATTTTACAATGGCATCGAGCCAATTTTCAGGACACCGAAAGTGTGGCGAGGGTCACAACAACCGGAAAGTTAATGGCCCCAGGAAGTGATTCATTTCCCGAGGACCAAAGGAAGAGCTCACTTAGTGCTTAGCACTGCAATTGAGCACCGACAAACAGCAACAAGGAAGGACGAACTACGTCTGAAGTCATTTGTCCAGTGCTTTTATACCAACTACCCTGCACCGCTCTTGTCAGCGAGAAGAAACTTCTTAGGATACATGAATTTGAAGACCAACTCGTCCGAGCCTGTTGAAGATCCAGAGTAGCAAATACTCTCAAGGATTAGGCCATGCACAGGTAGTTATTTTATCACTTACTACTGGTAATTGACTAATAGACTGCTATGATTTTACTACTAAGACTTAATAGACTACATTTTACTACAAAGGGTGAAACTGCCGGTTGTAGAACACCTTTGTATACATCACTCCCCTATCGTTTGCTTGAGATTGTGTATGATTTTATTCCGCAAAGCAGCGAATATAACGTCGTCGTTTCCAATTCGTCTCGCCATGAAAAAGAGTTGCCACGTAGTATTACTGATATGCGCAATTTTAGTGATTTAGTGTAATCCTACATAGAATTGCAAAGCAAAGTTGGTCAGGTGACCTACCCATTTCACAAATTTTGAAAAGTCGGTGTATTGAGAGAGGTGAACTTTTCTATAGTACAAACGAAATACTTCGAAGTATGTATTTTGCGGCAGGTGATCCACCGTTGTCCCTCGAGACCCTCATTGATGCGGTGTTACGGTTGATCTATATTTATGGCTTTTTATATCACCTACCGACCCCCAGTAACGTTTTTAATACCTTTTCCAGCCCTAATTCGGCATAAACCACTTTGGAACGGCAAGAACAACTTTGGAACGGCAACACTAAATCCATTTCAACATGAACAAATTGAATACGGCAGCTCTGCTGATTTTAAATTTTTATGCTCATATCCCACCAGAGTCACAACAAAATACTCGACCTCTTTGACAATGCTCAGACCCGTATCCCTTGCCGTCGTTGCAGTGTCTGTCGCCGCTTCTCTATCGACCCCCGTTGTAAATGAGACATCAGAACGTAGTTTTTCAAATTTGGATGAAAATACTCAACCCGAGGGCGAAGGAAAGAGATTACTTCGAGTGAATGATGAGGCGTCGGGCGTTTTAAATGAAGAAAGAGTTAGACCACCGATCGAGATGAACCCCTTGGAAGTCTCCTGGATAGATCATCCAGAGCCTCATGTTGCTATTCCAAACATGCCAAACGAGCACGATATGGTTCTCATCCGAAACCATGATGTTGCCAAGTATTTTGAGATGGAAATTGACATTAGTATGGTTGGAACGACCTTAACACAGCTGCGAGCGTTACCAATTACTACCGGAGTCGACAATTACAAGCTCGTTCTCATGGCAGTAGGGGACGAATTACTAAAAACGCACTTCCCTGATGACATTCTTAAAAACTTCCAAGAGTTGGCAGGTTTCTCAGTCATGAATAAGCTCATGGGCGACGATCTTTCTGAAAAATGGACAAATATTCTCTTGCAATCCAGTTTTTCTCTGAATGCAATGTTTGAGATGATGCGATATCTAATAGGCAAAACTAATGGTATCACAATGGATCTGAGTGCGTACGGTTACATGGCTATTGGACGCATATTGTTGTCAAGGCCGTCACTCTATCCGTCGTACGTACCTATTCTGCCAAGCAGCACTCGCCTAGAACAAATGAGCATGAAACGTGGTGTCGACCCATCCAGAACTTGGCTATGGCTGCAAGTGCTAAAAGGAAAAGCACAAAATAGAGGCAAAGACGAAGACATGCTTCTTTCAGAAGCCCTCAACCACGCTATGGGTGATCACTTGAGTCTCGGATGAGGGGGAAAAAATCCGTTGGGTTCACGCGAACGGTATCACTTAGACGGCTCTATTCGTTTGTTGGGTAGTTTATCATAGCAATTACTGTAGCACCGCCAAAAGAACGATGTTACTTTCTTAGTTGGAAACTTTAAAAATATAAAATCCTTACTAGCTACAAGGTGACGGAGCAAAAACTGAAGTTGGAGGTGCTCTGATAGAGTAGGTTAATGAGCTACCAGCAAACCGGGATATAATACGTAGATGGGCAGAAGCAATGGCATGATTACATTACTGACGTCTGGTAGACTATATAATGAACGACGCTTTCTAGTCGTGAAGAATTCGTAGCGAATACCATGTAGATTGTTTCGGAACAGAAAGTGACGTTAGGTAGCACGGAGGGATTGGTTACCGAAGAAAGACCGACTATGTAATGCGTCGTGAGCCAGAAAGCTACAAGAATATCGTACCGGCAAGTGCTGACTTAGACGACGATATATCTTAAAGCACTATTTAATTCAGTAATCGAGCACGAAGTTTGTCGGGAAGCGCATAGAGGTAGTTACTGTGATTAGCAGTCATAATAGCAAATCTAAATAATAAAAAGAATAACCCATAAACACGTTAGCTCTTTACACATAATCTTGGATTGCCCCTTTTTACCACAGCAAATTTTATATCGCACTTAGGACAATACCCTCATAAAGACAGTTATACGTTAACGACGCAACGTTCATGAGCACTGCGTGAGCACTCACAGCTACGACCCCATTAGGTAAATTGCCAGCCCGCACGACCAGAAATTCAGCAAGTCAATAATGGCGCATTAAAGGAACTTGCGTGAAAAATGCTCGACGAGTTTTGCCGTGTCTCTAAGCTTTTGAGACTATAGGCATCAACTTTTGACTAGCACATTGTACCATATCCGGTGCCGAGTGACTGGTCCGATCTGGTCTCCCACTGATCGACCTGGTTTGAAATTCACGTATCCGGCGCATTTGCGTAGAATATTTCCTAGGTTTCTCGATCATTCTTACAGATAGGAACAGATCGGGCCTGATCTGGAGCTGTATACGCTGGGATTAAAACTCGTCGATCTGCTTCCTGAGTTGCATACATACTTGGAGGTTTCTTCCTAGACTTAATCCTTCAATTGATCGCTGCATCGATCGACGGATTTCGTTTCTTTCGGAGATGATGATCAGACTCCGCTCTGAAATTGGCTCGATCGGTGACCATATCGTCATGTTCGATGGAACTTGAGATATTTATCACGTGTATTGTCCTGAGTGGATGGTCTGGCCCTCCTGAAACAATATGTCTTTGGCGAGCATTAAAGACACCCGACCTCTTCATGCAGGTTTATTTGTTGCCATCCATGGTCAGAGACCAGCTCATTAACCAAGAGAGCAACTCGACGGTGGAAATGGTTTTACGGCAACGATATATGAAGACGCGATCTGCATGGGTCTTATAGATTAGCGATATGGAAGTATGCGGATAATGAATGATCAGCAGACTATACCTGAGTGGTGACAAAAGTGTTTGAACATTTCTGAAATGGAGAACCGTGCTAGGTGAGATCAGGCCGCTACCGTTGTGCCGTAGCTACCAGACTCAGGGGCGGCTGTGGTGAAGCGATCTAACAAAAAGTGGAAAAAATAAGGTCGATCACGCATGCTCGTTGATTGGTGACGATGGGAACACCCATCAAGATAAGACAGTTGATGGGTGGGACAGGCAGATTTCGTATACGATGAAATGCGTTCGACAACGGACTGTTGTCGTGTGAAGGGATAAGCCAAATGCCGTTATCGCGCCTGGTCCCGGATGCTAGTGGAATGACGAATGTCACGGTCTGATCGGGATATTGGATGTTAAGATGAGTTCACGTGAACGTGCACGACTAGACCAGCCGAGACAAACTGGAGATACGTCATCAATCGCGAAGTGATATATCAGGGACGGCAGAATCCAGTTATCGGAATGAGTCATGAACGGTACAGATGGTGAAGTTGGATGTGATATGGAAATCCCGGCCCGATCGGCCGAGTCGCTTGATTCCGCCTAAGAATACGAAGATCAGGTACAGGATAGAACTGGTCATATGGAGCGGCGAGCCGTACGAGCATTACTAAGCTGAGGCAAGCGGTGAGAGTTGATGGATCCATCCAGAATTAACGCAAGAAGGTCTGATCAGGCCCAACTTCACGAGAAAATGCTGAGTCGGTGCGATCTTTGCATCCCAACATGTAATGAAGGTCAAGAATATGGTCAAGTGAACTGGTAATGTCGATGTGGTGGTAACCCTGAGGTGTTTCGAGGTGATCTGGGTCTGATCGTCCTGGTCACCGAGCCGATCACTATGCCGATCGCTGTGCTGATCATGATCAGAACCGATCGGCCCCTAACCGGCATCCAGGTGTGAAGAGAGACGGAGTTTTCGGTTAAGCCGGTTTGGATGTGGGGCGAACAGTGTCTGAGAGGCAGATCTCGAGTTCGTTCCAGGCTGTTTATCGAGAGATCGGGATGGTTGAAGATCGGCATAGAGTTTGACCATGATCAGTCGAGAACCGGATCGGGATCAGTTGAAGATCAGTCGAAAAAGGGTACGAATCAGGTTGAAGATCAACGAAGAACGTTCTACGAAGATGCTGGAATAAATCAGGTGGCAAGAAGTTCAAGGTAGAAGTATTTAGGTAAGCCACATAGGTTGGTGTAGGTTACATTTGGTACTGGATTTTTTAGGTTTATAATATTAATATCAGGTTCTGTTTTCCCTCCAAGTAAAGAAGTCGTTGCGCCACTTGGCGCTACTTTTGGGAACGGGGGCTACAAGGCTCCCCGTTCATTTATTCCCGGACGAGACGCGCATAGTCGCACTTTGGCTCGACGGAAGTCCCACGACGGGATTTACTTGGGTTAAACACCCTCACGAGGTTTTGATTTTCCCCCTAAGCAAAGAGTCGCTCCGCCACGTGTTGCGGTCATTGGGAGCACAGGGTTAACTAGTCCCCTCTTGCTCAACTTAATTCCCGGTTAAGACGCGCTTAGACGCATTTTGGCTTACCGGAAGGCCCCCGACGGGTTTTGTTTAGGTTATCAAACCTCACCCCCCACGCGCACGTGTTTGGAACACGTTTTTAATATTGGAAAGGTTTTGTGGAGATAACGTTTGTGGATTACTGTGGAAGATCGTGGTTTGATCGCGTTTTCTTGGTTTCTTGTTGTCTCTCGTTCTCATTGGCTGGCCTGATCGGACGAAGTTTCCCGATCAGTGCCTAGATACTGAAGTTAAGTATCGACCCCAACTCGTTCTCCGGTGAAGATTTCCACCCGAGGACACCCCCGTCTCGAGAAGGTCATCCCCTCCGACCTGATCAAGATCATCGTTTTCGTCACTGAGTCCACCTGAGTGAGTGTACCACCCCGATCAACGGGTACACAAGGTGAGATGAAGTTGAGTATGGATTCTATCGCACATGATGACCGGTCGGATGACCGGGAGGATCGGATCAGTCACCATAATGGTGATTCATCCGATTCTGATGGCGATCAGGATCAACGGAGTACCCCCTCCGATAGTTGGTCGTCCGGGCCATTGGGTATCCGGATTCCACCCAAGACCTTCGTCATGGATTTGGAAATCGTCTCCACCACAGAAACACAAATTCTCAGCCTTCGTAGACGATTCTACAATTTTTTTCGAGAAGGGAAGCAAATGTCACGAGCACTGCAGATTGTAGAGACGTTTGGAAAACTATCAGCACTACGCATGCAACCGGCAAAGAGTCAAGTCATTTTTGTGGAAACTGATATCCAACCCAAGAACGACGACTAAACAGAGGAAGCGCAGTCGCGATGATAACGGGATCACTAGCACATGCTTTGTGTCCTACAGAGGAAGCGCAGTCGCGATGATAACGGGATCACTAGCACATGCTTTGGGTCCCACAGAGGAAGAGACACACAACTTAAATCAGTACGTGGCCGACCATTTATCAACACTACGTGATAGCTGTAGAACGCAAAAGGTACAGCCAGCGATTGGAGTGCGCAGTGGGGACGTTGTAACAGTCAACGCAGCTTTAGAGACGATTCCATGGCATGGGTTAGGGCCAGGACACCTAGCACACTTCTGGGGACAGTAGACATGGTATACGAACCCATGGATAGTAGAGCAACAGGCGCGTTCACTCTCGCCACAGAAGTATGAGAAATGTCCGAGGCGTCGGATTCGAGATTTACAAATACAGGCGGTATCAGAGACTACTTTCTCGTGGAAGGCGCAGTGCACAGCGGAGAAAGGACACACCATAACGAAAGTCGGTAGATGGCTGCTGGCGATCATCCCCTGCTCACCGATCACAGTGGGACAATGTTTCGGAGAGCCTGGACCTTTACAGCTACTCTGGACGCCGAAACAATGGTTGAACATGCAATGGACAGTGCAAGACATGCAGAAGGTAAATGGTGTGGACGCAAGGACGGGGAACTACTGTGAATTGCAACAACGTCAAGATGGCCTTTACTGGGATTGCATCAAGATGGGGACGCAAGGGCAGCAGGGTAGGGTTGACAGTGAATCAGAGAAGTCACAAAGGCTAGTGTTTGAAGCTCATCCAAGAATTCACTTTATCGCATGGGAGGTGAACGCGGATGTACGTCCGTCCTCCATCAAACACTGGTTACGGCGGACTTTTCGAGGACTGTACTACACTATTATATCCAAGTCATTACGCAGTATGGAGACCAGATGGCAGAGGAAACGAGAGAGCGATACGTGCAGGAGCAGTCGACGAAGGACATCTGGAAACATGATCATCTGTTAACCGATTACCAACGATGGTGTCTGCATAGGATGGCTACGTTCCAACTCAATTGCTCTTACGAAGGGTATTCATCACAAGGCGGGTGCACAATGGATGAGCATTGTCAAGCACCCGGGAAAGGGGTCACACATATTGTGTGGGGGTGTACGCTTGCGCAGAAATTTTGGACACGCATTTTAAGTTTATGGAACGGTTGTTGGGCGGATCAGGAAGATCTGAAACTACTAAAATGGCACTTTGTTACACGGCAAGCGCCTCCTATTTCGTCGCTAATCATGGAGAGACTATACCACCGATGCGGGCACCAAGCCAAAGCGTGCAGCAAGGAGATGTCTCGATTATGGTGGGCGTTCTGTTCGATTGGTTTAACATGGCTCTGGCAGCTTCGGGATGATGACGTTTGTAAAGGGATTCGTCGGAATGCGCATGAACATTCCGGATTATTGTGGAAAAAGACTATAACGCAAGTCCAAGCAGTAATCGAGTACGAGAAGTTGCGACCTGATTCTAGTTTACGAGGGATAAGACTACAGATATGTCTCGAGAGCATCCATGGTGTGATGCAAGACCGTCCAAACGATCGTCGAAATTTTTTATTTTTGCTTAGACGGGATGAGGATCGATCAGAGAATGGTTTACATCGAGCTTTACGGAACTTTATTGTAGCTAATAGTTAAGTTTACTAAATAGACTACGTTATAACATCAACAAAAGGTCAGTGTTTTAAACATAAGTTTGGTATTTTGCACATAATATTGGGTAGCCCACTGTGATTTTTTACGAGTGCTAGTCATAGGCGACCACATCAATTTTGACAGGGTTTGGAAGTACCGTGGAAACACAGGTGCCGCCTTTGACATGCATTTTACGGTATAGCTGTCAGGAAGCACATAAAGATTACGGTACCCTACCGGTAACATGATCGTTTCTCTGACATCACTTGAAATTTTATGTAGCACTTAAGCAAATCAGTGAGCGATGCACAATTTCTAAACCAATAATGAGTCTTTCCATCCCCTCTTTTGACCAATCCAATTGAAGTAGTTGGCCTCCGACAGATAATATGTAGTCCACCATACAAATTCCAAGAGAGTTGCGGATCACTTGCATATTTGCCGGACTGGAGCAAAATGAATTTAAGACTTAGCTGGTCACATAGATTATTGCCGAGAACGTCTCTTTGCTAATCAAATTGCTCTATAACGTTTTTCAAGCGCTCTGATTGGCTAAAGAGACGAACTTCACGGTTTATTGCCGATTTATTGATCTGCCTTGCGAGCTGCGATTGCCACGCCGCGCAAGCTTTACAGCACACGACGACCACACAAAGGCAGTAATAATTTATGTTGGCGACGCCAAGGTGAAGGGTTTGACAGGCAGCTGATCTGTGTGATCAATTAAAAATGTGTATTTTCAGGACGTTAAATTTATTTTAAGTGTTACAACAATCGAGCAGATAGATGCTCTTCGATATCTTAACTTGATACGTGGCGATGTATACGTCAGCGGGAATTGACATGGGTAATGCGCAAGCGAGCGTATAATACTTCATGTTCATTAAATCAAATAAATAAATATATACATACGTGAAGAATTGTAGTTTCGGCAATAATCTGGGTAACTCGTTTGAGTACCAAAAAAGCTAACAATACCGGTAGATCCCAAAATAGATCTTGAGACCCGACCGTGGTTGAGTGGTACGCTGCTCACTTCGGGACCGGGAGCTCCCGGGTTCGATTCCGGAGCTAACCAACTTGGTTGGATTTTAAAGTATAATGAGATGTGTTCAACCCAATTGATTTCTTATTTGATTCTATATGCTCCCGACATATTCGGGATCTAAAACAGCTGAGATACAGAAAATTTACTTAAGGGTCGATACCCGGTAATAATCCGTTCCGTTCCGTTATTTATTTTCTTTGTTTCCTCTTTTGCTCTCATCCGCGCCTCTGACGTTTTTGTGACTTCTCTTTCGCGTCGCATCTCTCCCGCTCCGCTCGGCGAGAAATCGTTTACCAAACGTTCTCAAACATTGTCCATCACGTGCAACGGAGCGTTTCTAGCTACATTGCGCCTCAAACAAGCGACAATGACACCTCTATCGCTAAAAGATACGCTGATCTTTCGCCATAGAACAGAGTTCAAACGCTTTTTCCAGGAAAGGATTTGTCGATTCACCGGCGCCATTCAAGCTGTACATAATAGGAAGGAAGATGGAAGTGTGGACTTGATTTTTCGTTATGGTGTCCACCTGGCACGAACATGGCGAAGGAGACGCCGGATACAGTGGATGAAGTCTGTCATGGAACGCCTACGGGAACGGCGAGTGCAGCTTTAACGTGAAAAGGTGGAAATTTTGTTTCATTTGCAGCAGAGCAAAAAAAGAACAGCAGGAGCTCTACTTGTGGTAGGTGAGATCGTTCACAATATCGACAGTAAGTTAGTATCGTGCTATTTATTTTGAGCTGGGATTAGCAAGTCGTCACACCGTTTGGTGGTACAGAGTGTTCGAGAGTAAGGTCAACTTATGTTGGATTCGTGGTATTTTACCACCTTTGGGTTCTCGCTTTCAGTCATTTCGTTCTTCTTGAAGAGTTAGTGCGGCTACATTACCTCATGTCAACGGCATTGTCAGAGATCTCACGATGAGACCACGCTTTACCCAAAGCTTTTTTAGCACCTGCAGGTGCTGAACATGTGTATTTCTTATACACAGGATTTTTTCTAATACTCATATGATTATCAATCACAAGTGGATTTGCCTTTTGAGTTGCGTGCGCTAAAAAACAAAGTCCATTTTGATTTTTTGCCGAGCATAATTTTTTTATGTACTTCATTTCGTGTTGGACATTGGAAATGTTGTCGTAATAACGCACAAATTTAAAAAAACATTGGGCTGTGTTCGGATACGGTAGAGGTCAGTCATAATCAGCGGTTCAGTGTTTCGTTAAAGACGGGGTGTGGTCCATGGCTATTACTCGAAATGGGTATGTCGCCTGGATATTTGTCGGCTGTCTTTGGGAGCACAGGGCTAACAATGTCCCCGCGAAGATGGCAGCGGCGTTTCTGGGATTGTATAAGAGCATTCACTTGAAACGTCCTGCGCGTATTAGCTACTTGGATCAGTTCGGGCGGTCGATTGACCTCAGTCAACTTCGATAACATAGTATGATCGAATATAGTGACACCAATCCGGTCCCGCATGGCCAAGGTGTCCAGATAATCCACAATTCGATTCCACTGTCTCTTAATGTGTTGAATATCGTGATCTGGCCACATCCTCAGCGTTTCATAGCTCGATCGTTAATGTCTTCCGCCTGGGGGGGGGCTTACTGTAAATTTCTTCAGTGATCTGTCTGATCACCAACTTGGAGTCACACAAATGATGATCCGGCCCTGTTTCCGGTCAGCCAGCAACTTCAAACATAGCAATAATCATTGGTACTAAGCTTCATTTAACGTTATGTTGGGCGAAAAAAATGCGGCAGCGGCCACCACTTCCCGCTCGAAAAGATTTCACAGTATTGCACACCCCCTTTTTGAAACGTAACATCATTAATTCCTCTGTAGGGCCCACGGCTGGCAGCGGGAGTGTAATCGACTGCCTTAGTTATTTCCGGGGAGCTATTTCAATCAACGATTCGTCAACTTCTGCCCTCGAAGTGATGCTGGCCTCTAAGGTCCCTTAAAATTTCTTTTTCTCCTTTGGTGCACTTGATGATCTCAAGTGACCACTGGGACAATAGGGCAGCCAATCTGCCCAACCGACAATAACTCCCATTAGTCGTGAAGAGCCAAGACAAGGTTAAATGTTTCGACAGCAATTTGATCGGTCGGGATACCAGCGTCGTATAGAACACACCCAATATTCGTAACAGGTCCAATAATTCCTTATCCCCCAGTCCGTAATTTACTTCATTTGTTTTCAATGTTCGTCTGGTGGAACATCACCAGGCGGTATATGCCATCATGATCTTGTACCAGGGCTGATGAAATGGTCCCCTTATTAGCGTAGATAATGATCACCGGTACTTTCTCAGGGTCAAAATGGTTTAACACTGGTGTGGTTGCCATCTTCGTCTTCAACATTCCGAACACCACCTTTACCCTGAAAATATAGTCCTCTGACCTGACGGACTCATCTCGGTAGACTGGTCATCCATAATTCCGCTTGTCGTCTGGCGAAATGGCTGACCCGACCTGAACTTCCTCCTGCCGGTCCTGCTCCCCCAAATTATAATAGTCCACCCCCATTGACTCATACAGAACCGCCGCGTAAACCACCAAGACCTCAATGAAATGGCTGTAATGCTTAAGGCATCTTAAGAAGGATTATACAACTTAAGCGACCGCGGGAAGGGCAGGTTTCTCCGAGACTTCAAAACATTCGGGTTGGCCTCTAGTCCAGCGATTATGACTTGATGACCCAAATAGGTCATCTTAGTTTTCCCCAGAAACCCTTCACAACGCTGATCGACAAATTCCACTTTTCACGTGTGATCAACAATTGTTCCACTTTCTCGCACAACAAGTCCCATGAGATGGCCGCTACTAGAATAAGTGACCGGTCCAGTCAGCTTGATGCTGGTTTGGACCAAGACCTGGATGGACGGAGTATCCCTCCGACAGTTAGTCATCTGGCCCCCGTCGGTGTTCGTACCTCGGAAAGATTTTCCGAGGTACGAGCGACTGTGCCACACCGGCTTGAAAGAATAATTGCGGGAGGTCACTGAAGCTGACCTTGAAAGAACCTTCTATCTTCGAGATTAGGTCAGTTCCTACGGACGGACCGTGTTGTAAAGGTCACCCGACTTAAGGTTATTGTCGAACAAAAATGCTCTAATCTACCCCTGGTCACCTCGGGCAGCCACCTTACCCTTTTTAGAGGACTGTTTGAGCAACTTAATCATGCCGGTATTAATACTGTTGATTCGGTCCGAACCAGCAATTTGACCTGGAAACGGATAAGCTGAAGTAGGAGACGAGTGTGTTGCATGATCAATTATTAACCTTAGTGGGTCGAGCGAAATCACTGAAGTCGCTTCTTGCTAGCAAGGTCAAACCTTCTCCCCTACGTACGGCGGTCGGAGCGCAGTATGGGTCATCCCTGTATGAATCAGCTCTTCAAAGGCGATACCGTTGGTGTCATCATTCCAAAACACGATATGACGCTTGGAATCAACGGACCAGCATATACAAAGACCGGAAATGTTCATGGTTCAGAAACTTGAATAAGGGCACTGCATCTTTTCTTCATCGTCTTAGAGAGTGACCGGTCATTAGCTGCCCCGTTATGGGCCGCCCGATCCCAGGACGGGTGACCTGCCCGGTCATAGCTAACATTCAATACTATTGCTTGATTTTTTCTTTCTTAATATCCACAACACGCAATTGTTGCTTCGGAACATGATCGAAATCATGATCATTCCCCGGACTATGGTGACCTGCACGATAATTCGTTCTGGCTCCGGTTGGAGCCTCCAGAGGAGTAATTTCTTCTTTAATGTCGATCTTGCACTCCACCGATCAGAGTTGGCCATCCCATCCGTCAATCTTCAGCAGCATTAGGAGTGGTATGTCTTCCCATAATGCGCCCGACACAAAATTCTCAACAAATTTAGCCAGTCAAAAATTTCCCCCTTCTAAGGACTCGCGGTGATATTCAGAATCGCTAAGAGATCTGGGCAGGCGCACAATGTTGGTATAGTAGATTTCAGATATTCCACGGAGGGTCGAATACCAACAGGGGGTCAAGACGACAAACTTCCGGAGAGTGTACTCCGCTTATGCATATCTTGGTCTTATCAAGCTGACCTGACCTGTCATCACATCTATCACCTTGGCCATGACTATTCGGATATCCATTTTTTTTGACATCTCACCTTGTATATCAATCATTTTTGGTGGTTACGCTTTTTCGGTGGACTCAAACGAAAGGTCAAGGTGCCCGATTAGGGCAGCGTGATAAGGGTTAGGGCTAGGGAAATCTATACCGGGGAGCGGGTAGCAGGTTTACTTGATTTGATTTTATCACGAACACAGACCGATATTCTTAATCTCAATGCTAAACGAAAGAAAATCTACTGTGCACTATCTCATAAACTTCCTTGCACGCCCGACATGCCATGTAACAGTGATGATCTTTCCTATACGCATATAATCTGTTCCCAGTACTTCCGGTCGTCATGACGGCGTGATCCGCATTAAGTACAAACTTGCCCTAAGGATCCCGATCCGCACGTTCCCGATCCGTGAGATGTTTGGACTGATGAGTTGTCTCATTCGGTGGATGGGTTAATCCTAGCATATTCCGCACGACAGACGCACCGATAATGATTGTCCGAGTCGGAATAATTGTGGTGTAGCGACTTGGAAATTAATTAACGGCCGGGTGTGAGATACATTTGGCCGACGATACATTCTGATTGGCAGAAAATGCCGGCCAAGAGCGTGGATGCAGGATGGCAGCTGCCGGGTGTATTAACAAGCGGCAGGACGATGCAAGGCATGGAATCGGGCCACATGGACATGATCTAGGGACTCAGAACCGGATCAGCCAGATGTTGGCCGGCCGTATCAGGTGGGCTGGATGGCCGTCGATGGTGGATGTCCAAGGGGCGGATCGGCTAAAGGATGTGCGTGTGAAGGGTCCCGAGGGAAGCTATGCCCTTGTAGAAGACGGATGGGACGCCGAAGGTGTATGCTTGGCCGCTAAAGAAGAGTCGAAGTCAGTGGCCAGGTATGTCCGGATGGATGGCTATCCAGGTCGAGCCGGATATTTGGTGTACGGTACACGAAGGAGTATCCAGGTTGAGCTGGATGGTTGGTGTACGGTACACAAAGGTGTGTCCAGGTTGAGCTGGATGGTTGGTGTACGGTACACAAAGGCGTATCCAGGTTGAGCTGGACGGTTGGTTTACGGTACACAAAGATATCCAGGTGGAGCTGACTGGGCTTTTTCACGTAAGGCACATAACTATCCAGCCGGGCTATTTTGGGTAGGTTACCCAAAAGGTTGTATTGGATATAGGGATAAAAATCAGTATACGTTTCGCTTTCAAAGACGCAAGTCGCTTTCATTGGTTCACAGCAGAGAGTAACAAGGTCCCCTGTTGCTGCTATTGGTTTGCCCGGGATAGGTTGAAAGGAACCCACCGGAAGTCCCATGACCGGGTGTCGTCGCGTTACATATACTCAACTCAAGTCGCCCGTGTTTTGAACACGGTTTATCTATATTGGAAAGTGTGGTAACGTTTTGGCCTACTGTGGAAGATTGTGGAGTTTCATTTGGATTCACTATTATACACAAGACTGGATTTACCCCTTTGTTATCTTTGGTTTATCTGGCTGATCAATTATTCTCGATCTAGCCGTCGCGGTATACAAACTTCAATTATAAAGAAATCCTGCTCCCCGGTGAAGATTTCCGCCCAGGAGCAACCCTAGTCCTAACCCTCGTTTCCCTATTCGACGGACTTTTAACTTTTCGCTCTAGGGTCCATCAAGAGAGCGGAACCACCAGTGCTGACGGGTACACAAGGTAAGCTTTACGAACATGGATCATCCAAGTCGTCACGACCAATGTGATGGGAGTAACCGATCCAGCCGGCTGGATGCTGGCTCGGATCAAGACCTGAATGGACAGAGTACCCCTTCCGACAGTCAGTCATCTGCCCCCCCCCGTAGGTGTTCGCGTCTCAGAAGGAATTTCTGAGAGCGACTACACCACATAATAGCTTGTCCTACTTCTGTTTTCATCCATCCGCTACTTTTGGGCTCATCCTCAGTACAAGGACTGCTCTAGATGTTCGGATCCGAGGAGGAGTGGTGTTCTGTCGGAAGCAGTTGGATCCCATTGCTGCCTTGGTTTTTCGAACGATGGGAAATGCGAAGTGTTTTCAAGTCTTCAACATTCGCCAAGCAAACCCACCTGGTAGCGGTCATCCAGTGCTCCTTGTCCAATTTTCGCTGTACCGATTCCTTTATGTGCTTGTCACTGATTCCAGCTACATTTTATCGATGTAGATATTCGAGAGGAGATTCATCCGGCACTTTCTTGGCAAGGTATTTTTGTCGGATCACTTAGACTCCTCATCCACAGTACTACAATTCAAAATATCCCGCTAAGACTTTTCACTCTTCGCGGGTTGGTCGGCTTTGTTGGCAGAACCATTTTCTTTCGTTCCCTCCATCAGAATGACAAACATCAAGAAGCTTACTTCTTCCGACGTCTGATCGCGGAGGAGGATCGATTTTCATCTTACTGATTCAACATCTCGTCCGATCCTCATCATTATCATTTCCTGAAAAATCCTCGCCTTCTGTTACTGCTGACTTCCGGATCCTCTCAATGGGCGGGCACCCAAATCTTGGACAGAGTGAAGCTATAACGGCCCAGCTTGGCATTGATCATCCGGATCACAACGACTCGCCGAAAAATTCGAGCGGGCTATGGGTGATCCCACTGAATCCATTTTCACTCAAGAGGGTCGTTTTGATTGGTTGGTATGTGCGGTGTTCCGATTGCAACGCGGGGATGGTAGCTTCACTTCCATAGACGTAAGATATCATGGGCTGTCGAAGCGCAACATACACATATCAGTTTGACGCTTATGCGCAATGGTTGCTGCCTCAACATCATTTCAGATACGCCAACGAGCTGTCCGATGATGCAAACTTCGGATGTTGCCGATACATATTGGGATAATCCCGTATGATATTCAAGATATCTGGTTCCACTCTGTCCATGGTTGAAGCATGCCTCCATACTTAGACTAAGCATATTTTCGTAGGTAGTTTCCCGATTCGTTATCATTCTTCCATATTTGGAGGTGGTGACGCCCCTACTATCACAGCCACCTTCTTGTGCGCGGTCATAAAGACGAACGAATCACATCCATATTCAGATCGAATACTTTACGGAGATTGAACGCTCACGTGGTCCTCACTTTTTTCAATACATCCAGAAACGCCCGAAATAACATCAAATTTCCGGCTCAAAAAGTTCGGCTCTGATCCAATGCTGGTGTTGATGATTTCATCAATCCGTCTGTCTTGGTAAAATTTAAAATTAGTCTGTCTGGAAATTCAAACGCTTTTCTTTTGTAGGCGCTACAAATGTCAGGTAGAAGTCGATATCTTCTACAAATTTATAGGCCTGCGTTCTAGCGCTACTTTGGGGGGGCTGAATAATACCTGTTCCTTCTCTTCCTATCTTGTTTATCTTCTCAGACGATTTTAGTCGCCTTGGTGGCTTTTTTAGTTGGGGTTTGTAACACCTCATTCTTTTCTATTTTTATATCTTCAAAGTCGGAAATAGTCGAAAGCTGGTCCGGATGCAGAAGAGGGTCAGCCCTAAGAAGGTCAGATGAAGTCTCCTCTGAATGATGCCATCAAATTCCCGGAAAGGAATTAGATAAAGATGAGTGGTTAGAACATCGGAACCCCTAGTTTTGGGTGGACGGCTTGACCGTAAGTGACTCAGAAGCTGACCAGGCCTGTATTCATGAGGGATCGACCTATATGTCGAGGGTATGGAGGACCAAATGACAGTGCTGCCCGAAGTAACACCCTTCCCCCCAGATGTTACCATAGAAGAAGGTGACCCAGAGGTGAATACTTTGGAAGTGATCTACAGGTTGAAGAACATCATATGAACAAACATCTGTTGATCGGTCAAGGTAATGCACTGCCCCCGGCTGCCCACGGGGTGGTATGTGACATCGACGTAAGTGACTTGAAGACAATTGCCCAGCGGTGTCGGCTAAACGCGTCTCAGTATCGGGTAACAAATTCGGCTCCATGACCACTTCAGACTGATAATATTTGTCCGTCCGTATACTGGTCACCAGGAAAGGGTCAGCCCTGCAGCCCGAGGATCGGGTGACGTAATCGTCAAACTTACATGTATTGCCGGTTAAGCTTTGCTTCTGGATTATCCTCCTTACCGAGATATGCATAGATACTAACAACTAGACCGCTCGGCTCGAGCTAGATTTCAACCTGGCGAGCGATCTAGTTTAACATTTTTTTCACTCCTGGTGGCAACATTCCAGCATGCTTGGTCGGGACATACCACTTCTTCATCTGGTTGTAGAACTCCTCGATGGGGCAGAGTCCAGCTTTGGTGCACCTCTCCGCAAGTCTTGCCGGTAAACAGGTAGTGTTCAGTTAGATGCCCTTTCCTCTCGCACTTCTTGCAGGTCAGCCACTTCCAGCAGCTTCTGTCATCATGCTTGATGGATCCATAGTGGGTGCACTTCCGTCTAGGGTAGTCCTGGTCAGATCGAGAAGGAAAACGTTTCTGCTGGACTGACCAAGATGCTGGTTAAGACTGCTGACCGGCTTCCGCTGAGAACAGGTACCAGTATTATTACTCTTCTGAACTGGTTGCATCGTACTCCCGGCCCACCATGCGGACAGGCCGTCCTGGTTGATAGCGGCCTGCTTCTTTGACCTTTACCTGCCCGTTCCGACTGCTGCCTTGGGACCTCGCTTCTTCGCCCTCGGGAAAGTCCGTAGCGTCAGCTCCAGCTCCGTAGTATTTTTTTTAAGTCGTAACAGTGCAAGCTGGTCTCCAAAATAAAAAAAAATCCCGGTCGTCCAGCGTACTGATGAAGTGTTCTACATGTTCTCGGGCAGCTTCCGACTGGCTGGCGTCTTCCTTGACCGGAATATTTGCCCTCATTCCTGCGACATTCAAACGATAGAGATATTCCAGAGGGATCTCGTCTGCTCTTTTCTTGGTATGAAAGTACTGACGCGCCACTGGCATCCCCGTTATATTGTTCATCAAATGCTTCGACCAAGCGCCTCCAAACGTCTCGGACATCCCAGCTGAGCTGCTGGATCCAGTTTTTTGCTGGCCCCTTTATTAGGCCTCTATAAAAATTAGACATTTCTCATAGTCCGGAGTACGGTCTCTGCGGAATGCTGACTTCGTCTTGATTAGCCATCCTCGAGCCTGGTCGTCGTCCATGTCCCGTCCAGTAAAATTTTTAAACTCGGACGTGGCAGACATCTGGATACTGGTAATAGACCCTGATTCCGGGTCGAAAGCCTGGGCTGAGGCCGTATTGGCTCGGCAATATATCCGAGTCATCCGGATTATAGTGGCACCTGGCTGACTTGACGGACTCCATGCCAACCTCACTGAGTGACGGCCTTCTATTAAGGGGTCGGTTGGGTCGGCGACCCGAGCGGCGACTAGGCGGGTCAGATCAGGGCACACTCTGTCTTGGCTGTACCAATTCCATGTCTTCGTCTACCAGTTCCCTCGTATAATGCTGGACTGGTTCAGGCGCCTGTTCTTTCCGATGGGTAGACTGACCGTGTGATCCTGGACAGGAGTGGCCAGCATTGGCCGACGCTGCTCTTCCAATTACCTTTCCATCATAGCCAAATACATGTTCTGATGGTGGTCCGGTACTTGAAGACAAGCTTGGGGTTCCTTCTTAATTCTCGAATCCATGACTCCGCCCCTTGGATCTGGACCACCCACCTCCGTCCGGGCTGGAAGTTATGCTGGCTGGCTTCCATCCGATCGGGGACAATCTTGGTAGTCATTGCCTCGTGCGCTGTACCCTTAAAGCCAAGTGTCGTACGAGTAATACCCACGGATGAATCAGTCGAATATGGGCGGATTCGTATTGGGACAAACCTGAATGTATTCCGACTGGTCTGCCAGCTACTGGCGGTGAAGATGGGGTCGTCTGAGCGGAAGAGAGGTTCAGAGGGACCCACTAATGGTACCCGGCGGTCGTTAAGCGCTCTGGATGCCTCCTTCAGCTTATTCGCCTCGCGGTCGAATAACTGGGTTGGATCGAAAGCGCCGGTATTGATGCCGGCTTGCTTGAGCTGGTCAAACAGTCCGCTAATAACGATGGGGGAGAAACAGGACCCTTTAATCCACCCAGAAGTTTTGGTCGAGTTATCTACAGGGCCTCACCCGCTCGCAAGAACTGACCCAACCCACGAAGGTGGAAGCACACTCCAGGTCGGTGTCTGTAATATTATGAGATAAACCATCCATCTTTTCTTCTCCTTCTTCTTCAAAACGTGGCCTATCCTTGTGGGGTAGACGACCTGGCCCTTGCCCGTCCAGCTTTTTTAGGGGTAGGTGACCTTGATGGTGGTCTATTCCTGAGCTGAACAGCTTTCCACTCTGGTCATATCCAACCCTCGGTTCTTCTTCTCTCTTTTTTTTTCTTCTTTGATATCCATTACATGCATTTGTTTCTTCGGATCATGGTCAAAACCATGATCCTTCCTCGGACTATGGTGCAGGTCACCATAGTCCGAGCCGGATCCAGCTGGGGCATAGTCACCAGTACGATAGTGACCAGCTCCCGTAGGAGCCTCCGGGGAATAACTTTTTCTTTAATGTCGACCTCGTACTCCCCCAATCCTAGTCGACCATCGCATCCTTCCATCTTCAGCAGAATAAGGGGCGATGTGCCTTCCCCCAATGCATCCGACACAACGTCCTCAACAAAATTGTGGTCTTTCGTCCACTAGGGACTCGCGGTGATATCCAGGGTCACCAAGACGTCCAGGAACGCGCACCATTGTGGTCTAGTTGCTCTCAGAAACTCCTTCTGAGTCATCTGGGCCTCACGGGGGGCCCAGATGACTGACTGTCGGAGGGGGTACTCCGTCCATCCAGGTCTTGGTCCGATCCAGTGCCACAATAAAGAGATCGAGACGCCTTTTGCCAAAGTAAGCAACACAAACGGTAGCAAGCACAGCTCCTGGGTGAAGACAATTCTTGGCTATTGTTTGTCCAGATACACGTCGAGGTAAACCTACCATTTCCTCGGCAATTTTATCAAGAAGAGAGCTGAGCAAAAACGTAGCCAAATTTAACCGAGATGGACCAGCCATTGCGTGCTAAGTAATCGTCGGGGCAATGCCGCTTCCAAATGTGATGTAATGTATTTCAGCAAAAAGCGAGTAGTAGAAGAGCAAACCCACCACTGTTGCCAATTATTGACGTAACCATTTGCGACACAATGGCCGGTCTTTGAACGGCTGCGTTGATTGGATCCATAAATGAAGGTTCGTATACGTGACAAAGACAAAGATGAGTGCACTACGAGAATCACAAAGTATCGGCAATTCTGTCGATCCAGAACAAGTTCGGGTGGAGAAGCTATCCGAACTGATCAAGGGACTGTTAGCCACTAAGATCATCCAGCCATACACCATGCCATGTGATCAGTATTAAGAAGAATGGAGTGGATCGACTAAGTTCATGATCTACCCGATGCCGCTGATCAATACCTTGTTGGAAGATCGTATGGTATTGCTCGTTGGATATTGTGCTGAAGCGAAAATACACAGATATAATTGGCCCACATCTTGATGCTGATTGGTTGTCACAAGGGCACCCATCATGGATAGGCAGGACAGAACCGTTGATAGGTGGGACATGCCTATCCAACGTTGGAATGCCGTGTGTAATAACGGGTTATTGGAAACGTGGAGAAAGGTACAAAGGTCGCCGTTAGCACACCCTGTCCCAGACGAAGTGGATCTACCAAGTATCACGACTAGATAAGGATATCCTAATACCAGATCAGACCGACTTTAAAGTCGGACCGGTTAAGATATGAACGAGAGAGCAGGTTAACGGATGGCTCGGTATATAGGATATGATGGAGTATGACTATCGAGGTTGGGTATTTGTGATCCAAGCGGTCTGATTGATGTGATGTGGAATTTTGGCCAATCGATTAAATGCGTCGGCCCAGTCTAAAGGCATGGCGGCCAAGAGAGTAAAAGAAGTTCATATATACAGCAGCGACCTGTTTGGGATGTATCAGCCGAAGCAAGTTGAAACCGGTTATGGAAACCAGCACAGCCCGTCTCTGATCGACATGAAGGGGTCAGCCTGAGTCGACCTTTGAAAGGACTGATCTCGAGTCGATCTCCTAAGATTTAACGCATGTCAGAGACAGAAGTCGAGTTTAGATCAGTGAGAGAGCTGATCCTGAGCCTATCGAGAGCCGATCTCGAGCTGGTTTCATGTTAACCCGAGCCGGTCTCGACCAGTTTCTAGGTACCGATTATATGGAGTCCAATCAAGGTTGGTGATAACTCAACGCTGGATTTCGGCTTCAGACCATCTCGAGGAATTGTTTCCGAGCCGATTCCGGAAGTACCTAGGTCGAGATCAGGTCAGTTGAAGATCAGTCGAGAACCAGATCGAGGATCAGTTAAAGATCGGTCAAAAGTGGTACAAATAAGGTTGAAGATCAACGAATAACGGTCTACGGTGGTACCAGTCAAACCATATGACAAAATAGTAAAGATCGAAGTATTACGTAAGTCACATAGGTTGGTGTGTGGTACATTAGGTATTAGATATTGCATATTAAATAACAGGATTGAATTCCCTCCCTAAACAAAGGATCGCTCGGCCACGAGTCGCGGTCATTGGGAGCACATGGTTAACAAGGCCCCTGTAGCTCAACTAAATTCCCGGTTAAAACGTGCATAGACGCATTTTGGCTTACCGGAAGTCCCCGACGGGATTGTTTAAGGCTTTCAACCCTCACCCTCACGCCCACGTGTTTTGAACACGTTTTTCAAGGAGGTTACGTTTGTGGTTTACTGTGGAAGATCGTGGTTATATCGTGGTTTTCGTGGCTTCTGATTATCACTCGTTTTATTGGCTGTTCCGGTCGGTAAAGAAATCCCGACCTGACCTTTACAGAACTCAAACGTAATATCACCCCTGATCTGTTCTCGGTGAAGATTTCCACCAGAGAACAACCTCGTCCCGAAGAAAGCACCTCCTCCAACCTGATTCGGAGCATTTTTCTCATCTAGGGTCCACCTGAGTGTGCGTAACCACCGAATACCAAAGGGTATACAAGGTGAGATGAAGTTGAATTTGGATTCTGTCGCACTTGATGACCTACCTTCCGTCTGGGATGATCGGGCAAGTCATCCTAGTGATGATTCGTCCGATTCTGATGCAGATTAGGATCAACGGGATACCCCTCCGATAATTGGTTGTCCGGGCTAGTTGGAATCCGATTTCCCCCCACAACTTCTGTTATGGATTTGGAAATCGGGCCCACCACAATTTCGCAGTTAAATTTGGATGGTCTCCATGACTGTCCTGGGCTGGGGAATTTCGGCCTTTGTCACCACTTTCGGGTTATTTGAGTGGGACTGGGTACCTATTGATCTGAAACGCAGCGGTATCAGCGGTTGGTTGACAACGCTCTATATTAGCATTTTCCGATAAAGGCGGACTAGGACCCTGCCCTGGTTGGAGGTGTGGACTTGTGATGGTGAGAGGCTCGGGAAGTCCGAAAATCCTTGAACTGTGTTTACCGGATATGGCCCCGACCGAAAATACTCGGTTTTGGGGCGGTTTTCTCAAATTGATGATCCATCACCATGGCTGTGACGACTGGGGCGGTCCATCTTGTTTAGGTTCACATTGTGTACCCGTCAGCACTGGCGGTTTCGCTCTCGTGGGACGAAAAGTTTGAAGCCGGTTAAGGCAGATCGACGAGGGTTAGGTCTAGGGTTGCTCCTGGGCGGAAATCTTCACCTGGGAGCTGACTGGCGTTATACGTAATTCTAGTATACCGCCGAGATTACTCAATCGGCCAGCCCAACCAAAGATAATAAGGGGGTTACTCCATAAGTTGGGAAATCCTAACTAAACTCCACGATCTTCCACAGTAAGCCAAATCTTCACCTTCATTTCCAATACAACCTAACCGTGCTCTAAATACGGGCGACTTGAGTGAGTATAGAGTTTCTCAGATGACACCCGGTCAGGGATTTTCCGGTGGGTTCTTTCTAACCTTCCCCGGGCAAACCAATTAGAACTAGAGGCGACCTTGTTAGCCTTCTGCTGTGGACCAATAGTGGATTGTGCCTTGCAAAGAGAAACGTATACTGATTTTATCCCTAAATCCAATATAAACCTGTCATGTACCTTACCCAAAATAGAGCAGCCAGTCTGACCTGGACACTTGTGCACCTTACCCAAAATATCGCGGCCAGCCTGACCAAGACGCTTGTGTACCGTGCTCGAAAACGAGAGGTCAACACTCATACCGACCTGGACGGGACAAGGGTGACCCGGCCATCATCTCCAATATTTTCTTCTTGGTCACCCTTTTAGTTGTCGGATCTTCGCCCGGCTACCACAGAGATATGACCTCCCTGGAGCCTCACATCCGTCCTTTGACTGCCTGCAGCCAATCATCGGCCGCCCTCTAGCCAAACTTGATCCGGCTGGTTGACTCCGAGCAACATGGCTGGCCTGGCCCGACACACCTGGACCACCTCCCTTAGCTTCTGTTCCGCGCCCATATACTGGTCCGACGCTTCCGAGCCTCCTCGAACACCACCCACAGCTATCATCCGACGTCTGTTAGTAGATGGTTTAAAAGGCAGTCATCCTTGCCAGCAATTTGGGCCAACCAAAGACAGCCCCGACCATGTGTACTACACATCCTGCAATTGAATCATTCCGAAACCAGTTTACCCACAAATATTAGGTACTTGAGTCACTATTCTCTTTGATGTGTTATCTCTAAGGTTTTCTTTCTCTTTACCACATGGTCAGTTTTGAGGAGAGGAATGAGCCTTGTAGCACTGTCTCAAGGCAAAAATCAATAAAGGGCTGCGACATTTTTAGCATAAATATATATTAGTCACGTCATATAATGAGGTCGCTGGTGAGCTCGTATGTGAGTTCGTCACAATGCAGCCGAATAATTGCGTACGTTTTTAAACGCGAAGTCTCAAATAAACTAGCGCGGCAACACAGGCTTTAGCTCGCAAAGCGAGCGTGGAAGGGTGGGTCTTTCTAGAGAAGGAGAGATAATCGAATATGGGTTCAAAGACTAGCAGTTACGCCGATGTGGTGGTGGGCAGAACATGAGAAACCGTGGTCACCGAATGACACCACGGTTTACTGCTAACTTACGCAGAAGAGCTATTTTGCTTCAAGACAATACCATTTTAGGAACTACGTATTCTAACCGACAAATTTTATAAGGTAAAGCTTACCAAGATACCGATTCCTATAGCACGCCGCTATTGAGCCTACTTGACTATCGAAAAGTTGGATTATATTCTTCGCTTTTCGACTCACACTCAGTAGGGAAGTACGAAATCATCCTTTTTTACCATTTCATACAACACTACAAGGTGATTTAATTTTTATTCATTACGGGTTCAAATGGTAAACTAAAGTTGAAAAATATGTATTCACGATCTTCCGTCATCTTACAATGGATCACCGTGTCCGTGCTAACATTTACTGTAATTAACGGTAGATATATTCACCCTTCGTCTCGCATAGGGTAGGCATAGGCGGGGTTTGGCTCTCTTTTCGTTTCCTCTCTGCGTTTCGTTTGAGGTTTTTTATCGCAACTTGCTGTACTAAAAGGTATTGAAGACTTCTCTTCGACGCTTTTTATGCAATCATTTCCCTCAGCATTTCGCGACAATCTATACAATTACTTCCTCCGAGGCAAAATAAACGCAGCATTCACAATCCATCGTAATTGGTTCAAAATTTCGCTTTAGAGAAAACGAGTTGGATGAAAAAGAAGCACTACATATCCCCTTTCTGTCAATAGTTTTTCTCATTGGATCCCATCCTAGGACTGACGCTGTTTCGGAATGAATGGACACAGCGAGCGGCGGTCGCAAAGAAAATTACCGCCCCTGTCCAGGATGACATTCAGGACAGGCTGGAATGATGCATCAGTAACAGTGCTGCTGGAGGACGAAGTTCCTGCCCCTAAAGATCGCCGGATCAAGCGCTTCGTAGCCAAGAGCGGTCCGAGCTCGACGCCATTGTTCGGGCTGCAGTTACCCCAGTTTTCAACACTGGAAGCATCTGGATGTGATGAATGTTCATTTTCCGTTGTTTGGATGCACTGCTGTCGTTCATCAATGCTAAGAGGCAAGAGGATTGCTAGATCAATACATAGAAGCTAAGATGATGTCCTAGCTGCTGTGGTGCGACCAAGGTACTCTATTGAATTGTTTCATGTTTTTTATAATCGCTTGTGCCGTATTCGATAGTCGCACGTTCTCTTCTGATTATGAACTCTCTATAGCGAATATTTGTCTTATTCGATAATCTGGTAATACTAATTTAGATTTCCTGCGTTTTTTTGGACACCTGTTTATTCCGATCGTACGTTTATTTTGTCCCGAAAGAAGAAGATAAGTATATTATATAAGTGAAATTCTAAGACGTAGCAGCAACTCATAAACATTTTCACGACGTGTTGTAGGTTCGGAGGCAGTCCTTTCCAAAAGCGTTCTTTTGAAATGATATCCAGGGCGACCAGTACATTCAATGCAACATAAACACGAAGGCGAGATTTTTTCACCGTTTTTTGCGGGATAGAAACCGATAGAGCGGCTAATCATATCACGCAGTTGAATAAAGCCTGCCCGATATCGACGTAAGTGACGCAGATCTTTAGAGATTTAGAGTGGCCTTGAGGCATACCTCTGGTCTCACCTGCTTTGGTTGCTCCTATAGGCGTACTGGGTCGAGGTGCTTGAGTTTTAGATTTTACATACTTGGCTAAATTATCCTGTGGCTCAAGTCAAGAGGTCCTCACGGCTTGGACAGTTTTAGATGCACGCTAATAGGCTAAGTACCCTGCCGTCAAACCGTGACAACCACTATTAGATCCCTTATCTAAGGACCTGTTTAATGACATTAAACGTACTAAATTCAAGTTGGTTTGGTTACCTTTGAATTTCCATATATCCTTCCCTATACACCATACGGCATGCTAGTTGGGTCATATCTAGAGAAACATCAGGTACCATCGCAGACAGCCTGTGCCCTACCACGATGCGCGTCGTTTTCGATTTACTCTGTCACTTTCCGAATCAGTCTCCAACATTCCAAGTTACACGATCACCAAGCAAGACAAGCCGTATCCCGTCTTTGTTCCACATCTCAGGTTGAGATAACATTATTTTATATTGAGTATAATATTAATACATTGTGTTGTTGTTCTTCGACAACATTCCGATGTACTTTTCTTAGTGTACTCTGTGCAAATACATCGGAGTTGAAATGGGAAAATGTGCAAACATGATTGCCAAATTGCACATTTTCTTATGGAGAATGGCTTAGATGCCATGAGGGGTTCAAGGTCCTTTTGTCGTTCAGGATTCTGATCGTGGTCGGGAAATTCGAAGGATACCATCCGATATACGACTGTCGCATCATCTAGAAAGAAGATTCGCCTTGCGTGTTGCGCGTGAAAGTAAAAAATAAAGGATTTAACAAAATACACTAAAAACCTTATGAACTCAGTTTTTTCAGTCTCTCAAACGTCCTTTTGAAGGGCGTCAATGCACAACAGATTTTCGCTATTTTCTTGTCAGCACCCGTCATTATCGTTCATGAATTGTATCTCTGTTTGATAGCATCTCCACTTAATTATTTTTCTGTTGTTGGATCGCTTTGATCGGAGTGATGGATCTCTTCTCTAGCATCTGACGACTGCGCTCTCGATGTCTTGTCTATAAGCCAAAATATGTGAGTTACGCGTGTTGCTCAACCAAAAAAGGAGCGTTGTTTGGCGTACACTTTGTCAGCTGCTGCCCGCGCCAGTTTCGGTCTTAGCAGCTTCAACTAGTACACCTTTTTTCAGTCATTTGCACCAAAGCCGCTAATATTTGCGCCTCGTTTCAATGATTTGCACCATGATATTCCAAAAATAATACACTGTAAAACTTGATATTAAGATAGAACATATATTTTACTGAATTGATGCCGACCGTTACAGACCATTACTGTAACTGCTACAGTTGTTTACGATCGACGACGCTTAGGTTCCTGGAGGGCTGGAGAAGAAGCGTTCAGGTCCACGCTCGCAGAGGCATCGGGAGACGATCTTCACCCACTATAGAGCTGCGTCTATTGCTCGTAGCTTTAAATAGGAGCGATGCAGTTGACCAGCGCAGATTTCGGTCACGTATCAATCACCAGAACTGCGTAGCATTCTGATGGACCTTAATCTTCCCCGATCTGGACGTAAATTGAAGCGTGTTGACCGCATTGCGAATGAGTTGGATATGTGTTCTATTATTTAATATTATAATGACTTTAGGGGCTCATTTTACGTGTCAATTTTCATGCTTTTAGCTCTTTGCTAATAAAGCTCGAGGGACAACTTTAGCAGCCTATTACGGAGAGAAACTATCCAATAATATGCGAAGTATTTAGCAACAATTAAAGAAACGGTTAAACTATGCGCCGTGGTACAGAGCAACTATGCGCCAATGGTACCTACAGCTCCGCCAAATCGCGCTATGCTTCAGATGGACCTAATGCATCGAAATACGCGATATGTTACCGAATGGATAAGTGAATGGCACCGTGCCGACTGTTGCGGGAGTGGTACCGCTTACTAGTGGCTTGGATCTGTACCACCCGACGAAGGCCACAGCGTTAAATAATGCGAGATGTTTCCGCTCAAGATTTGCACTGCAAACATTTGCATTTTTTTATTTGAAAACGTTTTTGCTTTTCAGTAAGAATGCATGATCGAAGGTCTGGCGGTGTACAATAAGTCATCAAGTAAGCAAGCCAGCAGCAACTATATGTATGTTGTATACACTTATACATGACTGCCTTATTCTTTGTGTACCCTATTCATTTTATTAGGGCTGCTGACTTGCGTATTGATCTGTACTTAAAAAGGCTTCTTGATGACGTTGAAGGTGAAGATGAATTGGATGAAGATGGATCATGGAAACTAAGGCTAGAAGAAGATACAACGGCTGAACATGCTGTACATAAAGTAAAAGCGGAGCAAGCGGAAGTTACAGCACCGTCAACCGAGCATTCGCGGACGAGTCGCCAGAGGAACGCTAAGTGTACGTAAGGGTTTCATTTATTGGATATAGTGTGCAATTAATTTGGTAATGTTTCGCAATGTATGTAATGATATAACCTCTTAAATACGATAAATAATGGAATATAAGAATTAATGAGTCGATGCAAATCATTGAGGCGAGGTACAAATGATTGCGGCTTTGGTGCAAATGACTGAAAAAAGGTGAAGTTCTTGCACCACGATGGCCTGGAGTTCGGATCGTGTTAAAGTCGTAGGTAGTACACTTTTTCTATCGAAGACTGTGTATTGGCAGTTTAACATGGCTTCGAGAAATTCTTGACAATCTTCCGATAGTCCGCCATTAGATTGTTTTGAATACTCACGATTTCTTACCATTGTGCTAGTCGAAAACACGGCGATCTCGTTACCCTTGTATTTGGCCTTGTTGTGGACGACATTGTTGTTACCTGTGCGGCATTAGCGAAGGGCATTTCGAGCATGACCAGTTTCAAGTCATATTCAGCTCACGCACGTATTGTGTATTCGTTATGAATATCACAACAACATCACCACGCTTGTGTTCAAGACTTCTGCGTGCACGTAGCATTTCTTCTATATTTTGTATTGATACAACAGGAATCAATTGGACGGATCGACTATTTTAGAGGTGGCTTAAGTTCTATGACAACCCAACGCGCAACCGATAAAATCATTGGTTTCTTGGTTTGCTGCCAGCGTAACAAATTGGACTGATAGCCGTAAAGTTGAAGCGCCAATTATTAAATTATTCACGTTTATATTGAAAAAACAAGAGTCCAAGCGCTTGTTCACCACGTTGTCTCCAGTGCACATGTGGCGACGTAGTTGCTCGGTGTTGAGCCAGCGTCTCGTGATCAGCAAGGAGATGCCAGATAAAAAGGCGGTATACTGATATATGGAAAGAAGTGCGCTAGTACTGATATAAATGGCATGTTTTAATTTGCAACCTCTATTTTAGCTGCTACATGGGCGAAGTCATTGTCTAACAGGCTAGCTGTTACTGTCTTACACTGTAAAATTGCAGTGAGGAAGCGTGCAATTAGTTAGGACGAAATGTAGTTTGGTCCTAGTTTAAGACAAACTTTAGCTAGACTATTTAATTAATTAAATAGTCTCTCTCTAATATACATATATTAATTTTACTTAAGGGCCACGTGTCTACAAGAAGGTTTAAGAGTGAATATATTATGAGTGGTTTAGAGGTAATAACTATAATTAAATCTAAACTAATCATATAAACATGTAGTATAAAGCTGATCTAAATGATATCTTTATCATTAGATTACTTGTTAGATTCGATAATTGTATCAGAATCTGTCCTCAAGGTGGATTATAACAACTTATAATCCAATATTCGCATTTCAGACATTAAGTATGAAATTGAACTGTGATAATTTAAACTTAAATGTCACTTATGTAATGGCACCCGATTACATCACCCCCCACTCAAGGTGGTTGGCCAATAATATAAAGGAGTATGGCCAATCGAATGGCGGCACTTGTTGTTCATAACGATAGTTTGTTATTACCAATTTACGACCATAAGAACTAATGGTCGGGAAACGCGGCGGCGCTTCTTAGGGCGCTACCGATACTGCTAACCGCAGCTTCCACCTCTGTATCACGTGCAGAGGTCCAACATCGATGCCGACGCTACTAATGTAGCGTCGAAGAGTAAGCCGAGAGACCATATGTCTCTCGTAGTAGACGCTGCAGAAGCAGTGTCTAAAAAAGGGCGGGAAGATGTCGCTAATGCAACATCTTCCGCACCTTCACCTGCCGCAGGGCGGGTGGCTAAGAAGATTAATTCCGTCTTCGGAGAGTCACCTGACTCCGAAAAAGAGGGCGAGGACGTCACCGTCCTCCGCAATGAGTGTAGCGTGCGTAAGCGCGCTACATTTGCTTCGCCGTTAAGTGATGGCGAAGTGGAGTCTGACGCCGTCGATTACGACACCGACAATTCCAGCATACGGTGGTATGAGGAGCGTAAAGCCACTTCTGGTCCTCGTCACTCGCCTGGTCGTGTAGACGACGACTTTGAAGTGGCAGGTGGTGCTCCACCTGCCAAGAAACAACGCACAGAAGCGGCTTACGCTGCTTCTGACTCATCATGCTGTACGGAAGGTCATGTTCCGTACAAAGTGGGGTTTTGGACTCCAGCATAGACGCTTGTGCCCGAAAGTGGTGGGCACACCAAGCGCGATTGTCTATACCCGTTATTTGACACTAACGCGCTTGATGATTGCGAAGACCTTCGCAATCTTTGATCGAAGTACCGACGATAGACGTCGGTACGTTTTTGACTTTTTCTATCAGGCTCGTTAGTTTACAAACCGGAAAGGGTCGCGAAAGAACAGGGACGATAAAGACGCCCTGACTCAAAGTTGGAATGCCTTTGTTGAAAATTACAACAAGGGTCCTGACGAATACTTGAATAAAATTCACGTAAACCGCGAGCGCTTCTTAAAGCACTCTCGCTCAGGTAAAATGGAGTTTATCCATTTTACCTGCATCAAAGAAGGAATTTCTTGCGGAGTTCCTTCTTACATGGTTGCCCTTGTTGTCCCAAGGGAGCTCCTCGTCCTACCGAAAAGAGGCTACGAGGGCACCGAGGTCACTCGGTACCTGCTAGTGTTAAGGGCCTCATTGATGCCCTTAATGCATCAGCACCTAGTGCTGATGCTTCTTACAAATTTGAGGAGAAGTATCCTTCTCAAACTCTTGCAGGAGGTCAGGGGCATCCGCCCTTAATCGGTTCCCAAGACTCAAACTCTTGGGAATATCCCAACCAGCATACCAAGTACTCGGTACGCTGCCCCTTCTTATAGGGAACCGAGCGCTTCGATAGCAAGCGCTCGAGAATATAACGCTTATTCCCCTGATTATCAATCACGGGCGGCGGGGGTTGGAAATTCCCTCGGCGTTGTTGTTGCGGAGCATGGTTCACAGCTAGGCTAGCTCTAGAGGCATTGTAACGGCCTGAGCGCCGATATGGCGCGCACGATGAGGACGTATCGTTCTCATTGCGACGAGATTCGCGACATATTGAGCGCTCATCTCGCAATGCAGCAGAAGAATGATCTTCTGCTGGTCGAGATTGATCGACTAAAGTCGGAGATGGAAACTCTCAGGACTTCTCACAATCGGTGGAGACCGATTTAAAAGGTCCAATGAATTCTAGGGAGCAACTTCCGTGTAGGGGAGTTGCTGATTGCATGTGTAGGCAAATTAGTTGTAGATAACAAAACTAATTCACCTTTTTGAAAGGAATTTGTGTTTTTCCTTCCACTTCTATCTGCATTCTGCTTCTGCTTATCAAAAGCAGAAGCAAGTGCATCTTTCACATAGCGTATTACAGCTTGGCGCTGTAATACGAATTCATCTACTGCTTTATTAGCAGTAGATGGGTTGTTTTCATTGTCTGCAGCCATTGCTGCAGACACATATTCCGCATAAGCAGCTTCAGTATCTGAAGCTGCTTGAGTTTCTACTGTGTTAACAGTAGAAGACTCGTCAGTCTCTTCGCAAGTTGCGGCTGCAACTTGCGCATCGACTCGCTCAAAATTTGAGCGGGTCCCTCCCCCGCTTAGATTTAGCGTACCGCCAAGTAAAGCTGGGGTTTATGGATGCTTTAAGGCATTCACGTAGAACGGTGTATGCTTTGTAGAAGCATGCACCGAGTTGTTAATTACAAACTCGAAAAGTGGCAAATAGTCACTCCATTGCTCGAAGGCATGCGCGTATGAACGCAGCATGTCTCCGAGAACGCGGTTAACGCTTTCAGTTTGCCCATCCGTTTTCGGATGCTCCGCAGTTGACATCTTCAACTTCGTGCCCAACAAGGAGAACGTTTCTTGCCAGAAACGTCCTGTGAATCTCGGATATCGATCAGAGATTATGTTTTCTGGCATTCCGTGTAAACGGAATACCGTGTCCACGAATATCCGCGCCGTTTGCGCAGCGGTGACATTTGCTGACACTGCAGCAAGATGAACCATCTTGCTAAAGCGGTCTACAAAGACCACTATTCCTTTTTTCCGACTGTGATCAGCCGGAAGACCAAAGATGAAGTCCATGGAAATGGACTTCCAACACTCTGTCGGAACCGGCAGAGATTGGAGGGGAGCCTGCGCAGAGTGCGCAAGCTTGACGCGCTGGCATATCTCGCAAGCGCGTACATACTTGCGTACCCATTTATATTGGTTACGCCAGTAGAAATCGCGTGCGAGGGAAGCATACGTTTTCTCTCGACCTTGATGCCCCGAAATCGGTGCATCATGGTACTCAAACAATATTTGATGTTTGAGATCATCGTCGTTTAGAACGATGGTGCGACTAACATCATCTTGGTCTGTGCTATAAAGCAATAGACCATCGTGCAATCGATAACGATGCACGCAAGCGCGAAGGAACTCTGAAAGTTACTCGTGCTTCTGATCAGATTGATTACTGAGGTAATCGATCAGCAGACGGGTTTCCTCGTCTGTTTCGTACGCTTGACGTACTTGTCGTACGAGTGACGACGACAGAGCAGTGCAACGTATTGCGTTTGCACTGGTTGCCTCCGTTACAGACGGTTTCGTCTCGTAATCGGGGCATCGTGATAGCGCATCCGCTATCACGTTCAACTTTCCCGGTTTGTATTCAACCGTGAAGTTGTATTCGGCAAAGAATGACAGCCAACGTGCCATTCTTTGAGAGATGTGTGGTGAATTCACGGCCGTGCGTAACGACGCATGGTCCGTGTAAACCACAAACGGTCTATCTCTTAAGAGATAGATCCGAAACTTTGCCAGTGCATACTTCATGGCAAGGAGTTCCTTGTCATGCACTGGATAGTTGCGCTCGGCTGGGCGCAACTGACGGGATTGGTAGTATATTACGTGGTCACGATCATCGTGATCGCGCTGCATCAAGGCGCAGCCGATGGCGAAATCGCTCGCGTCGCAAACGACGTGAAACGGTCGCTCGTTATCGGCTATTGCCAAGACGGGAGCTTCAGTCAAGCTACGCTTGACTGCATCAAATGCATCTTGGCACTGGGAATCCCAGTGCCATTCGACATCTTTCTTAAGTAATTGAGAAAGAGGTCGGATTAAACCGGCATAATTGCACGAATATTTGTGCAAGTATGTCGCCAATCCAAGGAACTTTCGAAGTTCCTTGACGTTGTTTGGCGTAGGCCATTCAACGATCACCCTGATCTTTTCTGGATCGGGGCGCACTCCATTCTTGCCTACAAAGCAGCCAAGAACGGGTATCTCAGGTGCACCAAAGGTGCACTTCTTCAAATTTGCGTAGAGCTTGTGCTTGTGTGGTGAAGCGATCGGAAAATATTGGGACCGAAGTGGACCACACATGGCCGTTGATTGGTGACGATAGAACACCCATCAACATATGACGGTTGATGGGTGGGAAAAGGTTGATCATGATTAAGAAGAAAAGGTGGTGGCCAACGGATATTTACGGCGTGGAGGAATCAGCCAAGTATGGTCGTTAAGCCCAGTCCCAGGCACTGGCGGAATGATGGAGATCACGATCACGATCGTTATTACAGTCACTAAGTGGAGTTCCCGTGGATGTAATAAGAATAGTGACTGTTGACGTGGCATACCAAGGGCAGGTGACCAGCCGATCTCTGAATGGTATAGTGGTTGAAGCTGGCTATGATGCGAAGTTACGGCCTGATCGGCCTGTCATGCCCGAAGAATGAAGATCAAATGAGGAATGAAGATCGGGCATGTGGATTGACAGGTTGTATGAGTGATGTGAACCTTTGGTTGGTCCGAAGATGACGTGGCAAGGCCTGATCAGGCCTGATCAGCCGAGATCGGTGTTGTATGGTTGTCCTGACGAGGTATAAAGATCGGAAGTGTGGTTTGGAAGATGAGTTGAGTCGTGATGATGATGACCCAGAGCGTTCCCGAGGTGATCAAGGGCTGATCACCACCTGATCACTTGGTCGATCACTATGTCGATCGTGATCAGGGCCGATCAGCCTCTGATCAGCGTTGATATGCAAGGGCAAGTAAGTTCTCGGTTTGGTCGGACTATATATGAAGTGGACCAGTGCTGAAGAGCAGGTCTCAAGTGGTTTCAAGGTCGTTTGTTGAAGATCAGGATGGGTTGAAGATCTTTTGAAGAGTCGGGTCGTGATCAGGGCAGAATCGGTACAGGTCAGCTTGAAGGTGCAGCCAGGATGAGCAAGAGGGTGTTACGCAACCGTGCGACGAAGTAAATAGGTTCGAAGTAAAGGTCAGGCATGAGTTGATGTATGGTACACAGGTATAGGACTTTGCATATATAATAACAGGTTTAGATTTTCCCCTAAAGCAAAGAGTCGCTCCGCCACGTGTGCGGTCATTGGGAGCACAGGGTTGATTAGTCCCCTCTTGCTTAACTATTTCCCGGTTAAGACGCGCTTAGCCGCATTTTGGCTTACCGGAAGGCCCCCGACGGGTTTGTTTTAGGTGATCGAACCTCACCCTCAACGCGCACGTGTTTGGAACACGTTAATAATATTGGTAAAGGTTTTGTGGAGATAACGTTTGTGGATTACTGTGGAAGATCGTGGATTGATCGCGTTTTCTTGGTTTCGTTATATCTCTCTCTCATTGGGTGGCCTGATCAGACGAACTTTCCTGATCAGTGCCTAGATACTGAATAAGTGTCGACCCCAACCCGTTCTCCGGTGAAGATTTCCACCCGGGGACAACCCCCGTCTCGAGAAGGTCAAACCCTCCGACCTGATCAAGATCATCCTTTTCGTCACCGAGTCCACCTAAGTGAGTGTAATCAGCCCCGATCGACGGGTACACAAGTTGAGATGAAGTTAAACATAGATCCTGATGAGCATGAAGACCGGCCAGATGACCGGGAGGATCAGATCAGTCACCACAGTGGTGATTCATCTGATTCCGATGCTGATCAAGATCGACGGAGTAACCCCTCCGATAGTTGGTCGTCCGGGCCAGTGGGTATCCGGATTCCACCCAAGACTTCGGTCATGGATTTGGAAATCGGCTCAACCAC
>MIQA02000815.1:0-21228 GCA_001887855.2 Sclerospora graminicola | reverse complement strand
CAATACTTAATACCGTGTCCAAAACACGGGCGACTTGAGGTGAGTATACGAAGTCGCCGTGACTCGCGGTCAGGGGACTTCCGGTGGTTAACTTAACCTTCCCCGGCAAACCAATAACAGCTAGAGGGGACCTTGTTAGCCCTCTGCCGTGAACCAATAAAAGCGACTTGTGTCTAAGAAAGCGAAACGTATACTGATTTATCCTATGTCCAATACTCCCTGTGTGTAACCTACCTCAACAACACGTCTGACCAGTCATGTACCTTACCCAAAGCAACCCGGCTAACTCCGACTCTGTGTACCGGTACGGCCGGTACACCAACCCCAAATGGTACCAACCCGGACGGTACACTGAACCCATATAGTACCAGTCCGAATGGTACATTGTACCCGGCCGGCTCGGCCGGATAGCCACCCATCCGCGCCCCTCGGCCGCTGACGCTAGCAGTCCCTTGACAGTCTCTCCTACGATCCCGGTGCATACTCCTTCCACCAGAACAATACTCTTCTCTCAGGCTCCCTTCATTCCATCCTCACGAACAGTCCGCCATCTTGGCCGTCCGCCATCCGTGTCTCGGCCGTCCAACCTCCATAGTCCCTCCGTCTGCTCAGCCCGCTTATCCGACTATCCTCGCCCCTGGTCCGGCCCGCCGACTTGATTTCCAGTTTGGCGCCACCTGGCCGCTTGTAGAATTCCTCGGTGGCGACTATCCGGCGCCTACACCCTTGGCCCTTATTTCCACCAATCAGGATGCGCCCTTTGGAAAGTACCTTACATTATTTTATAAGTCGCTTCACCACACAAACCCGAAAGATTCGGCTGCTCTCACAAGCTGCCTTTTCCCCGATCACTGAAGCTATGCATCCTTTCTCGGATCTCTGAATTACTGTAGCCGGTTTATCGAAGATTTCTCAATTTATGCCGCTATACTATATGAATTGAAAGAAGTGGATTATCATGGGCTACGAGAACGTGATCGAGTGGGAAGATCACTAAGTGAGACTGATCGCGAAACCGAAGTTACTGAATCGAATCTCAAGACTGGATCACTGATCGATCGAACTGTGCCAGGGTCAGAGGACCATATGAAGCGAGCTATGGTAGCTTTCAGTATGTTGAAGGCGAAGATGATTTCGACGCCGATACTGAAACATTTCGATCCGGAGAAGATTCCCGTGGTGATTCTATATGCCAGTAAATGGGCAATATCGGCCGCACTGGTCCAAGATCACGACGGAATTTATTGCCCGGTGACGTTCACAAGCCGAACATTAAAACCGAACGAAGTCAACTACGGTATTGTGAATAAAGAAGTGCTGGCCTTATTACGTGTATTGGAAGTTTGTTACTCTATGCTGGTGACTAGATCGATTAAGGTATTGTCCAGGCGATCTAGTCTGGCTTGGTTATTGTCAGCGAATGGGTTAGACGGGAGACTGGGGCGATGGGCAGCGTTGTTATCTTAGTGGACCTTGGAGATCATCAAATGCACCAAGAGTGAAGAAGAAATTCTTCGAGCACTAGCAGCCGGCATTACACCCCGATCAGAAGTCGATGAAGCTCTGATCGAGGTCGCTCCTCGGAAGCAACCACGAGAATCAATCATTATAGCCCCACCGATCGTCGGCTCGGAGGAAAACCTGATCGTTGTAAGTTTCGACGGATCAGCGAGTGTGAAGAAAGGCGTGGGGGCGTATAGCGCGTTGTTGTGGAAATTGCCAGAATGGACTGTTATATCTGCTGGTTCAGACTATACTCCGGGTATCACGGTCAATGAAGCCGAATATCGTGGTCTGCTGCTAGGTTTGGATCTCTTGCAAGAGCAAAAGATCGGAAGAGTAATCATATGCGGAGATTCAAACCTGGTAATTCGGCAGATCACTGGAGAAATCGATTGCAAAGCACCGCGTTTGAAGTTGCTGAACGATCGCGTTATGAAAGCTCTACGTGGATGGCCAAGTCATGATCTTTTACATGTGAAACGTGATTGGAATCGGAGTGCAGATCATCTAGCCACTATGGCCATGCGTGATCAGACCGGATCAATAGTTACTGATAAAGCATTGCTGGAGGAATTGGTGGAGATCAATAGGCTGCCCGAGCTGATTCATGCGGAAGATAAAAAGGAAGCAGCCCAGGTCTCGATCATGACGAGATCACGAGCCAGATCACCACCTAACAGGTCACTCTCTCGAGAAAGCCTAACAGAAGAAATAGTACAGGAGATGCGGATCGAAAGAATTCTCAAGGCACAAGACGAAGAAAAATGGATCGTTGATTTGAAGGCGTTTCTGAATGGAGATCTGGAGAAGTTGAGCCAGGGTGAAGCAAAAGATTGTGCTAAGATCGCGTCCAACTATGAGATCGACGAAAATGATCTATTGTTTTACTATGTTCAAGCTGATCAGGCCGATGCAGATCTGGACCGATCAGCCAGGCTCGTGATCCCGGAGACTTTACAAGCTGATATCTTACATCGTTATCACGTCAGTTTAGAGGGTGGTCACCAGGGCGTAGGTCGGACGTACCACAGGGTTCGCAAACATTTTCACTGGAGAGGCTTATATCGAAGTGTCCAAACGTTTGTCGGAACATGTACGGATTGCGAAACCGGGAAGGGCATGCCGAACATCCGGGGTAGATCACCTGGAAATATCCAGGCGACCTACCCTTTCCAAGTGATAGCGATGGATCACATACCGTCCCTGCCAAAATCGTTCAAGGGCAACACAGAGTTGCTGATCTGGACTGATCTGTTCACGGGATTGGTGATCGCAAAAGCGGGATCTACCCGAACAGCCCAACAAGTCGCTTGCAGTTATGAAGAATGTGTCTTTAGGCGATTTGGAGCTAGTGAGGTGATCAGGCATGATCGGGAACCAGGTTTCATGGCCGAAGTTTTCCGATCATTCAATCCGATGCTTGGTCAGAAACAGAGCGCGACCATGGCCTACCTTCCGCAAACGACCTGTAAGGCCGAACGCATCAGAGCTGTCAAGATGTATGTCGCGGATTCCGCTCAACAAGACTAGGATGAGTATGCGGAGAGGCTGGTGTTTGCGTTGAACTCCTCTTTCGATCGGATCAGGGGAGATACTCCGTTCTACTTGGCGTATGGTTGGGACCCCCGATCTACCATCGAGTCGGTGATTCCTGTTGGATGTACCCGAGGTCGAGATCGCGAAGCTCGTCGATGGCGTATGGGACTCCAGCGCCATTACCAACATGCGCGGGAACAAGTGAACGAACGACTGCGGAGGGCGATCCAAGAGAGAGCTGATCGGAATAATGATCAAGCCGATTCGCATAATATCGAACCGGGATCAAGGGTCTGGCTTTACTTGGATCGCGTGAAAGAAGGATACGCCAGGAAGTTAGCGCATTTGTGGCATGGACCATTCCGTATATCCGAATTGATCGGTGATCATGCCGCCCGGTTGATCACTGCTGGAACCGATTACGGAATTTTCCCGATCGTCCACTTGTCGAAGCTGGAGCTGGTCCGGGAATACCCTGATCGCCCAAAAACCAGGTTGTCATCCGATGATCAGTCAAGGTTTGACTTCTATGAGGCTCTCTTGCCCGAAGACAGTTGGGAAAGAACGTTGGATCGAAATGAATTTGAAGTGGAAAAGATTTTGGATACCCGATCAGGCAAGAGGACCCGATTTGATCGAACCCATCGTGATTACTTGGTTCAGTGGAAAGGTTACGACGATCCAGCGTGGGTAGATGAACGGGATCTGAACTGTGGAGCTTTACTAAGGGAGTTTGAACGTGATCGGGTGAGACGAAACCGATTTGGAGTAATGCAAACCCACGAAGAAGGCAACCAGGAGTCTCAATAGTCTGGGTTAGCATATTGTGACAGATCAGCCAAAGGTAATGGTCAAACAGGTGGAGATCAAGGTGGTTGAGCTGGTTCAGAGTCAATGGATATATATACATATAATTCACGAGAACTACATTTGCATACATATGAACGATCGATATACAAGATGGAGACAATATTGGGACCTGGATATGAAGTGTGGATATGGAACGTGAAAGTTACCAAGAAGCTGTCGTGATATATTAATGATTATGAAAAGAACGAAACGGAAGCTGGCTATCATGACAATCACGGGCCATACTTTGTGCGCAGACGAGAAATCTTGAACGTCGGATGATCCATGGGACTTGATCGGTATTGGTTTCGCCAGGGTTCTTGGTGATCGGCAAAGATCAAGGCATCACGCAATGTGCCGATCGGAGTCGGGTGCCCATAACCAGGATACCACTCCCCGCCGTTGGCCTTGACCCCTCGCGCTTCCGCCCGGCGAACAGGCAGGTGCTCCAAGGCGGACGATACGAAGTCAGGGTTGTCGTGGGACAGATGAGGCTGGTCGTGATCGTGGCCGCGGTCGTGATCAGGGGAGTTGCTGGATCAGTTGAACTTGGACTGGGAGGTGAGCCGGTGATCGAAGACGCAGCCGAAGATGCGGGAAAAGGAAGGGGAGATCGTCTCGAGTCAGACATGGGTAGTCGCCAAAACGGAAATTCGGAAATGGATGAGTCGAACTGCAGTCGTTGCGCGGCTGTAGTTCGGCTCAGGGGCGGCTGTGGTAAAGCGATCTGAAAAATGTTAAGAATGAGATGGGGACAGGCTGATCGCGCATACGACGAAAAGGTAGTGGTCAACGGGTGTTCGTGATATGAAGGGATAAGCCAAGTACCGTTACTACGCCCGGTCCCAGATACTAATGGGACGGCGAAGATCACGATCGCGATCGGGATAACGTTTATTAAGTGGAGTTCACGTGGATGTATGACGAGATCGGCAGAGACAAGTTGAAGATACCGCAGCAATGGTGGATCGCGATCGGGATAACGTTTATTAAGTGGAGTTCACGTGGATGTATGACGAGATCGGCAGAGATAAGTTAAGATACCGCAGCAATGGTGACGTGACACATCAGAGACAGTTATCGGGCCGAACTATGAACAGTGCAGATGGTGAAGTTGGATATGATACGAAGTTCCGGCCCGATCGGCCGAGCCAACTGATTCTGCCCCAAAATACGAAGATCAGATATGGAATGGAATGGGGCATGTGGAATGGCGAGTCGTGCGAGTAATGTCAAGTCAAGGCAAGTGATGATGGCCGATGGATCTGTCCAGGGATGACGTAAGAAGGCCCGATCAAGCCCGATCGGCTGAAATCGGTGCGATCTGGTTACCCCGACAGGGGATGAAGGTCAGGAATATGGCTGAGCGGGCGAACAAAGTCGTTGTGATGGTGACCCAGAGAGTTTCCGAAGTGATCTAGGGCTGATCGCCCTGATCACTACCCGATCACTCGGCTGATCGCTATGCCGATCATGATCGGGGCTGATCAGCCCCAAACCGGCGTCCAGACGCAAAGGCAGATGAAGTTCTCAGTTAAGCCGGGTTGGATATGAAGTGAACAAGTGTCCGAGGGGCAGATCTCAAGTGTTTTCCAAGTTGTTTATCGAGAGATCGGGATGGTTGAAGATCGCTATAGAAGTCCGACCGTGATCAGGGCAGAAGTGGTACAGATCAGTTTGAAGGTGCAGCAAAGATGGGTAAGGTGGTACTATGCAACCGTGCGACGAAGTAAAAAGGGTCGAAGTATAAATCAGGCACATGAGTTGGTGTATGGTACACTAGGTATAGGATATTGGATATATAATAACAGGTTTTGATTTTCCCCCTAAGCAAAGAGTCGCTCCGCCACGTGTTGCGGTCATTGGGAGCACAGGGTTGATTAGTCCCCTCTTGCTCAACTAATTCCCGGTTAAGACGCGCTTAGACGCATTTTGGCTTACCGGAAGGCCCCCGACGGGTTTGTTTAGGTGATCGAACCTCACCCTCAACGCACACGTGTTTGGAACACGTCAATAATATTGGAAAAGGTTTTGTGGAGATAACGTTTGTGGATTACTGTGGAAGATCGTGGTTTGATCGCGTTTTCTTGGTTTCTTGTTATCTCTCTCTCTATTGGCTGGTCTGATCGGACGAACTTTCCCGATCAGTGCCTAGATACTGATTAAGTATCGACCCCAACCCGTTCTCCGGTGAAGATTTCCACCCGAGGACACCCCCGTCTCGAGAAGGTCATCCCCTCCGACCTGATCAAGATCATCTTTTTCGTCACCGAGTCCACCTGAGTGAGTGTAACCACCCCCGATCAACGGGTACACAAGGTGAGATGAAGTTGAATATGGATCCTATCGCACATGACGACCGGTCGGATGACCGGGAAGATCAGATCAGTCACCATAATGGTGATTCATCTGATTCTGATGGCGATCAGGATCAACGGAGTACCCCCTCCGATAGTTGGTCGTCCGGGCCAGTGGCTATCCTGATTCCACCCAAGACTTCCGTCATGGATTTGGAAATCGGCTCCACCACACCATGGACTCTCCACCGACGACGACCTCGCGCATCAACAACTTTGATCGAGCTAACTCATACGTGGAAGTTCAAGATGCGCATAGTTCTTGAGTAACACGACCTATGGGAGTGACAAGTGGAGAAATCAAGTTGGAGCACTGCAGTACGTCGTTGGACCAGATGACTTTCAAGAGGAAGTCTCGCAAGGCTGGCAATAATCTGTCTCGCGATGGAGAATTCGCAGTTGCCACTGGTTCGCTCGGCTAAGGATGCGTCCAATGCATGGTCAATACTGGAAGGGCACTTCGAGAAGAAGAGTTTGGCAAACAAGCGTTTCCTTCGTCGACGTTTCTTTACGACAATGATGGCGGAAGATGATGATGTGATGGAGCACATTAACAAGATCAAGACTCTGGCAGAGCAGCTCGACGCCGTTGGTGCTCTGATCAGCGAGGACGACTTGGTGATCACGCTTCTTGGCAGTTTGAGTAACTCGTACCAGTTCTTAATCACGGCGTTGGAGTCCAGGTCCGACTCGCTGTCGTGGGAACTTGTAACGGCTCGGCTACTACATGAAGACATGAAGCGCAAGGAGCACGGTGGCGGCAATGAAGGAAACGCGCACGGTCAGACGCTCATGACAAGCGGCAATGTGAAAAAAGGGACCTCAAGGGTATAAGTCCAGTGCTTGTCACTACTGTGGTGAACAAGACCATTGGATCGCCAAGTGTCCCATGAGGATTAGAGAGAATGCGGAATGACAGAAGCCACAGCGTGCTGACGTGGCGAAAGAAGAAAAAGAGTTCGAGGGAAACTATTTGATTTCGGTTGGTGACAAAGCAACCCAAGCAAGCAAATCTTGGCTGGTCGACTCTGGAGCGACGCAGCACATGACGTACTCGAATGAGTACATGAAGAACTACAAAACGATGACTCCCGTGGACGTGCATCTCGCAGACGACGGAGTGGTTCAAGCGATCGGTGTGGCGACATTATTATGAAATGAAGACTTCGCTTGGTATAAGAAAGGTGGACCCACCAGGGTGTGGCATATCCCGAAGTTGTCACGCAATCTGTTTTCTGTCGGACACTTCACCAAGGTCGTTGGGCCGATAACGTTCAAGCATGACGGTTGCTTAGCAGAGATAGGAAAGATAGTGTGACAGCTTAGAGCGCGAGAAGGCAAGGGACTGTTCAAGCTCTGCATGATCCCAATTATGCCTGACGAAGCCACTGTGGCAAGATCGAACGATTGAAAAGGGGACACAACGTCGTACCTCTGGCCCCTTCGACTTGACCACTTTAGTCATGGCGGTCTAAATGCCATCGTCAAGAAGCGCGACGACATCGGTATGAAGATGACGGCTGTGAAGCAGTGGGAGCTGTGCGATGGGTGTGCACGTGGAAAGCAAAACGCGAGTAAGCTACATGACCAAGTCACCCGGCCGCGCGAAAAAGCTGCAGGAAGTCATCCACAGTGATGTCTGCGGTCCATGCAGACACAGACGTTCAGTGGCAAGAAATACTTCGTCACATTTATCGACGAGTCTTCACACTTCTGTGTGGTATACGTGCTACGAAAAAAATTAGAAGTTGTTACCAAGTTCGCGGAGTTTGTGGCGTTTTCCGAATCTCAAACGGGTGGTCGTGTGAAGCAGCTTCGGAGGGACAGCGGTGGTGAGTACAAGTCGACTGAAATCACCAAGTTCTGCGTAGATCGGGGTATATTGCAGAAGCTCACGCCGCCGTACACACCTCAATTGAACGGAGTGGCTGAGCGTATGAACCGGAAATTGGTTGAGTGGGCGCGCTGCATGTTCGAGCATGCCGGATTGTTTAAGTCTTATTGGGGTGAAGCGGTTATGACTGCTACATTTCTTCGCAACCGGTGTCCAACACGCGCTATCAGCCACGACAAGTCACCTCACCAAGTTTGGACCGGGAATAAACCACTGCTGGCGAAGCTGAAAGTGTTCAGCTGCCATGCGTATGTGACGGTCTCGAAGGAAAAGCACACCAAATTTGATGCGCGGTCGGTGCGTTGTCATTTCCTCGAACACTCGGATCACGAGAAAGCGTTTCGCTTCGAAGATATCAAGTGTGGTTGCGTGCTAGTGAGTCGCAGCCCGCAGTTTATGGAAGACGCCTTTGACGGTGGCAGGCGCAAGTTGGGTCAAGAAGAAGCTATTGTGGAGTTTAGTGATAAAGGCACCACGGATCAAGAAGCTTCATCTGGACCCAAAGAGGAGAATGAAGAAGAAGCTGCGCAGGACAAAACTTCGAACCTGGCAGCAAGCGACACCAGCGGACGCAGATTATAGAAGAAGCGGCGGAGATTCCAAGGTCCAAGTGCCAAAGTCGACAACAAACACAAGGCGAAATGTTAGCATTCGCAAAAGAAGAAGGAATAGACGCGGCCTACGTCATGGATCAGTGGAAGAAATACCGACTACTTTGGTATCGGCGATAGAATCCACCAACTCGGTTAAGTGGAAGGAAGCATGCATCTTGGAGATCGACTCCCTACGCAAGAATTAGACGTGGTCGTTGGTACCATTGCTCTAAGGTCGAAATGCAATTAGTTGAATGTGGGTGTTTCGCAACAAGGAGAACCAAGTGGGAGAGAGATCGAGTGCTTCAAGGCGCGGCTCGTGGCCAAAGGTTTTTCAAAGAAGTAGGGCATCGACTACGAAAAACCTTTCGCGCCGGTCGCCAAGTTCACGTCGATCAGGATTCTGCTAAGTCTGGCGGCCAAGTACAGTCTGACAGTGCACCAAATGAATGTCAAGACGGCATTATTGAACGGGCTTTTTGACGAGATATCTACATGATGCAGCCGGAAGGCTACATGGATGAAGAACACCCGAACCTCGTCTGCCATCTCAAACGATCGCTCTACGGCCTTATGCAGTCACCGCGAATGTGGAACCAGACCATCGACAAATTCATGCTGGAGCTGGGTTTCAAAAAGTGTGAGGCGATCACTACATCGTCAAATTGGATGACCAAGACATGATCTTCGTGGCTCTCTACGTCGACGATCTCATCCTCGCAAGCAACAACGACGTAATACTCAAGGCAACGAAGAAGGCACTGAGTGAACTCTTTGACATGACGGACTTAGGCCACCTCAAGTACTTCCTTGGTATATAGGTCGATCAAGATGTGTCTGCTGGAAGAGTATCAGTGCCTCAGACCATGTTTGCAAAGGACATCCTGGAGAAGGTTGGCATGGAGAACAGCAATCCTGTCAAGACACCTCAAGACCCAGGACTCAAGTTAACCAAGGGAATGTGCGAAGGAGCTTGCAAGCACGAAAAAACCATGACCAAGGTACCGTATCGCAATGCTGTCGGCTGCCTGATGTATCTCATGGTTGGGACTCGGCCGGACCTTGCTGCGGCAGTGGGAGTTCTCAGTCAGTTCGCGGCGGATACGTGTCCCACCCACTGGCTAGTACTCAAGCGCGTGTTCCGCTACATTCAAGGTATAAAGAGTCGCATGGCATCGAGTTTCCAGAAACAAGTGAGGAAGGACTCCATGGATACTCGGATGCGGACTGGGCCGGCGATGTTAAAACTTGACGAAGCACAAGCGGATATGCGCTCATGATGAATGGCGGTGCATTAGTTGAAGAGAAGCAAGAAGCAGCGAACCGTGGTTCTGTCATCGACGGAAGCGGAGTGCATGGCATTAACAGAAGCTTCTCACGAAGCAACCTGGCTCAAGGCGTTTCTGTGTGAACTCGGCGAAATGAAGCACGACAAATCTGTCAAGATCTACGAGGACAACAAAGGATCTATTGCGCTGCTGGTCAAGAGCCCTGATTTTCACAAGCTCACCAAGCACATTGACATTCGTTACCATTTTGTACGCGAGAAGGTTGAAAATGGTCAAGTAATGTTGCATAACTGCTCGACGAAGAACACGTTGGCGGACTTATTGATGAAGCCGATCACCGCCTTACCGTTTGAAGCATTACGAAACAAGTTGGGAATAAAGCCTTCAAGCAATGTTGAGTGTTGTCAAGGATATTAATGCGTCTCAACATGCTGTCATATACCCCCACTTTAGCAAGATAAGTAATATACCAGTATTGTAGGTATACCGTTATATCGGTTACACTACCGGTATGACTCGCGTCATCATGGATAGGACATCAGTTGTATGTTTTTGACTCGCGTCATCGTGGATAGGACATCAGATGACCGGTGAATTACCAACAATACAGATTGTCGTGTCCAATTTGATCCGTGTGTCCCTTTTAATCCGACTTTTACGGTAATTTTGTATTAATACTGTATTAATACTGTATTATACACTGTGTCGAACCTCAAATTGTATAGTACGGATCTATAGCTACGTCTAAAAATAGGTCTAAAAGATGTACTTTCTGATGAATTTGTGAAAGGAATTGCTAATAAAAAAGGAAAGAACCGAACATAGCAATTACACCTCCAATTTTGTTAGGAATAGATCGTAAAATTGCAAAAAAAGTAAGTCTAAGCCTTTACTCAAATCCTGATTTATTGTCCTATCCATGATGATGCGAGTCACAAACATGCAACTGGTTTTGTGATAGTCCACAACATGTCCTATGATAGGACATGTTGTGGTGCTTATTACTGTCGTAGTAACCCATTAGAACGGATTAAAAGAAGAGAGGGAAGCCCACCCATCGACAAAAGGGCATGCAGCTTAGCGGAGACAGTTCAGTTGTGGTGAAATTGTGAGTTGAAAAAGTTATCAGTACAAATCTGCATATCTTAATATTTAATGTTGTTTGAATGAAGTGATTTGTCGTTTTTAAGTAGAATTAAAGTATTGTTTATAAGTAGTGAGTGATATCAACAGATGAAATGATAAACATATATATATATTGTTTATCATTTCATCTTACCTCTGTAATACTTGGGCTTAATACTCTATTAAAAGCTATTTCTACGCTAGTTTAGGTGTGTCTAGGGGTGTAGAATGGTTTACACTTCAAACCTTACAGTCGATGCCTGTCTACTAGCACGAAAAGAAAAAAAATACGTTAAATACGTATGTATTTTTAAATGCTGTATAATACACTGTATTATACAGACGTTTGATACATACGGATCTATAGACGTAGCACGTAGAGAACTAAGGACATAATTTAAATTACTTTAGCAATTGACCATCAAGTACTCAAACGACGGTATTCTTCACGATGAACGAGTAGATGCAGCACAGAAGAGAGCAAGAAGACATCGAGAACACACTCCTTGGCTGACATACGGCCACGACATAATCGCAGATCGAAGCCCAAGCCGAACCAGCCCGACTTCGACGACGCTTGCGTGTACCATGATATATCGCCAACCGCCCATCGTTACGCATTTTCTTGGAGATAGGCAAATGATGGGTCGACTCTGATATCACCATAGCATGTTCCGCGGTGTATGCGTCCAATTTCGTTTTTAATCCGTCGAACCATGGTTGTGAGGGAAAGAAACAATGGATATTTCCAAAGGCAGAATCCGTGATCAGGTTCGGGTTCCAGTCGTCCTTGCAAGGCTGGCGACCTGGCCGGGAAGATCCATGGACAAGGTTGACACCAAAGTCGGGGAACTAATTTCTTCGTTTGCTCCAAAACGTCCGAGGTGATTCCCTACAGCTGATTATAGCGCCAAGGCTTACGATCTTCTATCTGTGCCGAGTTCTTTGTCGAGTCGTCCGGTGTACCAAAGATCCGCAAATGTAACAGTAGAGTCAAAACCGGCGTCCGACAGGGGAAAGGTTGGAATTAGACTGATCCGACGGCTGGCTGAGATGATGTCAAACCGGAGATAGAAGCCGGGTCAGAACTTGGCTGAAGCGACACTTGACTAGTGAATTGTAGAAGGGTCGTTGGATAACGGGCTCTTCCCTCAGGGGCAAGTCGTTTCTCCTCGAAGTCGAGCTTGCCTTCATCATCAGAGAGCTGCAGGTCAACCACCTGATCACCAGGCAATACCAGGTCTACCGACCCCGGTTTCAAAGTTCGGCGACCGGTGGTCCGTTCATTGGCCAGAACGACCAAGGTCTGCTTCACTATGTCAGCGAAACCATCGGAATCCGAATCAGAGAATAATCCACTATCCGCTAAACGCTGACGCTTGGCGGAAGTCTCTGAACCGATAACTTCGCTACTCTGCTTGTTAGTGATAGGGGCGGGCGGTGCAAGACACTGAGTTGAAGAGTCCGGAGGATCGATAGGAGTGGAAAAAGGAAAAGCTCGTTTGTCGGCCGGAGTCTGATCAGGTCCGGCACCAATCAAGAACCGGGTAGCCCGTGGAGAACTGGGTGGATACCGACTCAAATCCGAGATCTGATCGGAAGTGTGGCAGAGCTAGATCAAGTAGTAGCCTGGACAGGTCAATCAGGTCAGATGAAGACGTTGAAGATAACAAGCGGGTCACCAAATTTGATGTATATACACGGGCGTCCAGGAGGAAGATATAATGGGTCACCATATTTTGTGTAGGATACACCAAATGGATTGTAAGGATATAATCAGTTTACGTTTCTCTTTCTAAGATACAATTCGCTATTTGGTTCACAGCAGAGGGTAACAAGGTCCCCTCTAGTTCTTATTGGTTTTCCCGGGGTACGTAACAGAATACCACCGGAACTCCCGTGACCGGGAGTCATTGGAACTCGTATACTCTTCCAAGCCACCCATGTTTGGAACAAAATATAATGGTATTAGAAAGGAAGGCGAAGTTTTGGCTGACAGCAGAAGAGTGTGGAGACTTGTTTGGAGTTCATGTTCGCTCACATAAGGTTGGAGTAGTCCCCTTATCTTCTTTGCTTGTGCTGGACAATTGAGTAATGTCGGTCCAGTATTCGCGGTATACTGAAGTCTATTATAAATGATGCCCTCTCTCCGGTGACGATGATTTCCACCCAGGAGAACCCATAATCCTAACACTCGCCTCGCTGCCCGAACCGGGCACCTTAACCTTTCGTCCAAGAGGTCACCAAGAGAGCGTAAACACCAGTGCTGAAGGGTACAAAATGTGAGATTTCAAGAGATATGGATCAGTGAGGGAAGTACCCCCCCCCGAGAGTCATTTATCTGGCCCTCGGGGTGTTCGAAACATCGAAAAGAAATTCCGAGATCGACTACACCCCTCCTAATGGTGCGCATTCTTGGATCTCTTGGTGACCTTGGAATCACCGCGAATCCATAGTGGGCGAAAACCTAAGACCGGTTAAATTTGTTGCCACGTACGGATCACTGACCTGGAACGAACGTTTAACCTTCGAGAGCTAGGTCAGTTTTTGTGGACGGACAGGGTACTAAACCTGAAATTATAGGTGAAGTGAAGCGGCTCATTTCTCCTCCGGTTAGCTCCGGTAGTCACCTGACCCTAATTAGAGAGCTGTCCGAACAGATCAAACAGGCCGGTATTACTACCGGTGCGATTGACCCGAACCAGTTATTTGCCCTGGAGGCAGACAAGCTGAAGATGGCGACCAGCGCACTACACGATCACCTGGATCCCTTAGGAGGCCTTGCGGCCAGAAGATAATGTTTACCACTAAAGTCACCCCACTTTTACCTGCTGCCCCGCAACAGGTGGTCGGAGGGTACTCTGGTTTCTCTTTTTATGAGTCAGCTCCGTCGGAGATTGATTCGTCGGAATCATCAGTCGGCATCACCAGTATGACGCTTGTCCCTAAGGGAGCAGCGCACGTGGTAATCACGACAAAGTTAGGAGGCATGAAGAAACCAGGAACCATTTACCTGAAGGAAGTCGGTCACCATGGGGAATGTTATAAGCCGGATTTCCCATCTAAGGGACGGTCGGGCAGCGACCAGATGCAGATAGAGGTGGACTTTGCAGATCTGAGAGCCGAATACATGAATTAAAGGATCAAAGAAGGGCCCCAAGCTGGTCCCCAAGTGCCATGCCACATACAGAATATGTTTTCAGCCATGATGGAACGACGGTACCTGGAAGAGCAGCGTCGGTCTAATGTTGGTCGCCCCGACATAGGTCAGCATAACCAGACCACCTTCCAGGAAGAACGGATACTAAAGACAAACCGGCATCGTACTGACGTTATGGTAAATGAAAATAAGGAGTCAGTAAGATCAAAAGAGAGCGTGCCCCAAGTTGACCTTCCCGCTTGCCGGCAAGGCCGCCGACCCGGCAGACACCCTAATAGAAGACCATCACTAAGTGGTATTGATATGAAGTCGATCAGGTCGGTCAAATACGCTACGATCCAGATGGCCTAGACCTAGGTATGGCTCGCCGGGCTAACATGGTATCTGGCCAAGCTTTCGACCCGGTTTCAAGCAAATCCGTCGGGGGACTTTTAGTGAGCCAAAGTGCGTTAGTGCGCGTCTCCACCGGGATAAGCTAAGCTACAGGGGAACTTGTTAACCTTGTCTTCCCAACGACCGCGACACGTGGCGGAGCAACTCTTTCTTCTGGGGGTAAATTCAATTCGAACTTGATCATCCCATCACATATTTGGCCGATATCGCCTTCAACCAGTTTTCATAATAACCCGATAATGCCCTAGTAATCCTTCACGGTCGAGTTGCCCGTGCTGACCCCGGACTTGACTTTGGAGCCGACTTCTGGAGTTGACTTGTGGACCCGGTCTCGGAGCCGACTCTCGGAGCCGTCTTGGATCTGACCTTGGACTTTTCCAATCACCAACGCTACGTGGGCTGGTAACCATCGACTTCATTCAACTCCAATAGTGGTTGACCAGTGTTCCCGATCGGCCGCAACGTCCGGAGTGCAGGATCGATAGGGTTAATTGATCGGTCATAGTAATTATTGATGTGGCCATCCACTTTCCTCGTAGTTTTGCTGAAAGACAGCAAGTGCATCCAAGCAATCATCACGTTCAGGCGCTTCCAGTGCTAAAAACTGGGACCACCCGAATAACGGCATTAAGCTCGGGCCACTCTGGACTGAGAAACGCTTGATTTGACACTCTTCGGGAGAAGAAACGTTTTTTTCTAACGGCATTGTTGCTGATACACTTATTTACATGCTTTCAGTACAGTACGTCCTGATTGTCATTTTGGGCTAGGGTGGGAGTTTTCTTGTCGACCGCCGCTCGCTGTCCAATTATTCCGACATAGCGTCGGTCCTAGGATGAGAATCATGAGAAAACGTATTAACAGAAAGAGGTGGTCTAGTGCTTTCTTTTCATCCAATCCGTGTTCTCTAAAACGTAATTTTAAACCAATTACGACGGATTTTGTGTATATGTTGCGTTTATTTTGCCCCGGAGGAAGTATGTGCTACCGTCCGTCCACGATCAAGGTACATACTAATTCACGTTCTATTAATTTCCAAATGAGTCACTGATCGTCTTTTGTTTCCCTTATTCAGATCGACAGATGGAAGACCTCCAAAAGTCGCTGGCCGTGGCGATTAGTCGTTTTAAACGAACTGAAGCTCATCACCGCGGTCATGATCGACTTATACAGAAGAAGATGCTTGCGACTCAAGAGGTGATCCGCCTTGAAGAGCAACTCCTTCATAGCGAGGAGACAGTCGACTTCCTTTCGACTCAGCTCTCGAATTGACGAGAAGACCGGTCCGGATTGCAGAAACTTCTGCGTTGATCCCAGAAGCATGTTGAGAACCGCCGACAGGAGCTAGATCTTATCTTAAAAAACTGAAGTCGAAAGCACAACTGGACCCGCCGACTTCTCAAGATGCAGTCCCAGCTGCATCAAGTTAAAAAAAGGTGGGAAGGTTTCAACGCCGACTCGACTTTATTGCAGCAGACTCCGGACACTCTGCCTAGGTTGGCCGGGGTCCTCACTTCTCAACCCGGTGGCACTTGACGGCCCTGCCGTAGACGCCCTTCGTCTTGGGTATCTTTCTTTTCTCTAGCCTTTCAGCAACTTGGTCGCTATCCGGTATCCGGATATCCAACAACTTTCCATTCTGACCTCCTAAGTCCGAGTGAGCCGCTCTGGCCTGTTACAGGTTATGATCCCAAACCCCTCGAGGCCAACCTTGTCCTAATTGCGACAATTACTTCTTGTGAGAGTTCAACTCCCGCATGTAGTTGACCAGGAAAGGTCTTCTTACCAATCTTACCTTCAAGCCAGAAGATGCAGCATGGCGCATCACGCCAGAATGGGAAGCCGGCGACTTGAAGGTGCTCGCGTTAATCGTAAGGATGCTGAGTCCGGTCTGCCAGTCTATGGTACGGGACGCACGGTCGGCACTCGAAGCATGGGACATTCTTCGTGTGTTTTACGTGAAGCGGAGTCTTTACAAACGCTTCCAACTGCGCAAGCAACTCAGTGATGTTTCCTTGTTCAATGGAAAAAGCTCATGGAACACGTCGTCTGATTTGATGTTTTAAATGACCGAGGACAAGAAGATCGTCATTCTTGCCGTCTGAGTATGATTCCATGGTACGGACTAGTGAAACGCGCGACATTGTGCCACTGTTTGATGTCAAGGAGATGTTTCGGTGAGAGTATGAGCTCATCCAGAAGCATGAAGTCAAGAAAAGGTATCGGCGCGTGAGCGTGGTGGCAAGAGATGGCACAAGAAGCACCAAGGTCTGTCGTACAATGGTGGAGATCTTGGCAAGAAAAATGGTTTTCAAGGCCAGTGTCATGAGTGCAAGCAGCGGAGGCACAAAAAAAAACTGTCCAAAGCTCAATGATTCCAATGGTGGTGAATTTGTCTTTTTTGTGACAAGTGTGAACAGTCATGGCAAGCCAACATTACTGTTGGACAGTGGTGGGAGTTCGCACATGACTAATATGCGCCCGGTTTTGTCGAGTATCGACCATTGGGGAACCCCATTGACATCACGGTAGCCAATGAGGAGCACCTGGGCGCTGTTGGTGTTGGTACGGTCCACCTACGAGATGGAAGTGGTGTGATGGTCAAGGTGACGGATAAGCTATTTGTGATGAGCCTGAATCGAAGTCTTTTGTCTATTTGGCATTGACGGCCAAGGATGTGATGGTTCAATTTTGTTCTGACCATGCCACTCTGACGATCAATGGGAATGTTATAGTTTCGATCGAGCAGATTGACAAGTTATTTTTGTGTGGTCGGTTGTTCACCTTGACATGGAAGAAGTCAACCAAGCTATTCATGAGCGTCGCTCGTAAACCATTGTAGGGGAGAAATGGCATGCCCGTATCAACCACGTGTCCCAAGCAAGAATAGATCAACTCGTCAAGGCGTGTGATGGTGCTCTAACGACGCTTCGACGCGGTGATGGACAATGCGATGATTGTGCACAAGCCAAGATGTTCATCCGTTCATTTGCACGTCAATTCAGCAGTGAGATCAAGACAACACGTCCGTTCGAGATCGTTTATAGTTATCTAATCAAGCAAAAATCAAAGGGGGCGCAGTATGTGCTTATTTTCGCGGATAAAGTTTCACGATATGTTCATGAGTACCCGCTTAAGTCGAAGGCCGAGGTGCTTGGCAAGCACAAAGGCATGCAGTACGGTTACCTGATTCGGTGTCTCAGGCTGGATAACGGAGGCGGGTACACAAAGAAGAAGTCACAGCCTTTTGTTATCCGTTATTGGACTTCTGATCCGTACTCCCCTCTGCTAAATGGTTTGGCTGAGCGAATGAATCTCAATCTCGCTGAAACTTGGCAGTCGAAGCTTTACCACATGAGGGTGAAGCGCAAGTAGTGGGTATACGCTCTACTCGCAGGAGCAAATAGGCATAATCATATTCCCAACTCGGCCAGACCTAATGCCCACTCATTTGAAATCCTCGAGCACATAATGCCAGTGATCGATTATTTGCGCGTCTTTGGATCCGAGGGATTTGTGCTCAGTTGCAAAGCAAGCGGTCCAAGCTGAACGCAAGGTACACCGTTGCCTCTTTCTGGGGTATGCTGAAAACGTCAAGGTATACATTGTGGAATTATATTTACCAGCGTATCTTCGTTAGTCGATCCGTGCAGCTCGATAAGCCCCGCCATTCGGATATAATTATGCTCACCATGGCGTCGATGTATATGCTCCAGTTACCGATCTATTTGATGGTGATGACTTGGTGACCATCCATCCTCGATTGAAACCGCAAGTCTAGCCACCAACTGCAATAGACATTGATACCGAAGAGCCGGAAGGACCGACTGAAATGGATGTCGAACCTGACGATGTCCATGTGGCTCTTGTTCCCAGTACCGCTACGTATCCGCCTGTGTCAAATGGGGGGGGGATGGATGTAGTTACGCCCGTTGCCGTACCAAGCATTCGTCATAGTCAACCGAGTAACCCAGTAGCTCCACCTCCATTGCTGACCGAAGTCCCGTCTCGTGATGCTCAGTTCGCTCCAGAATCTGAATTGCATCAATTATAGCAGTGGTTCTTCGTTTGTCTGGTCCGCAATCCAGAATATCGTCTTGTCTTTTGGTGTGAAGCGATTCCAGAATAAATCAACAGCCAGATGTGGAGGACACCTGGCCACGACAGTCTCTGATTGGTTCAAATTATTAACCGGGGCGGTCACCCTTAGTCATCTCATAAAGCCAGGATGATGACCGTGGTCGATATGGGGAAGGGGCACCAAGGGATATCGAGCCTGTGCAAAAGGATGTTGAAGGAGTGCAGGACAGTTTCTGAGTCTGGAAGCAATGTGGGTCAGCGTGGTACGAGGCAACGACACCAAGTCAGATCAGCGGTAGTGCCTGGAACTAACAAGTGTGGACCGAGTCAATTCGTCTCCTTACGAAGGTGGTCAACAATGAGTGCAGCCGGTCAAGGATCGTGCGAGAGGATCCGGTGATGTCTGACACATGGCGTCAACCGCAAGAGCGGTTATATGTATTATGGCATGCAGGGCATCCAGACGCAGGGCGGTTACGAAGTTGAACGCAACTTCAACTTCAACTTATATTAGGAATTTCTATATACATATATATTCATGTTTACTAATAAAAATAGAGCGTGCATGGTGGGGTGCCAGTTGGCAATCTCACAGGTGGAGCGCAGGGCGCTACAGTATTGAGTAAGGTGCAGGGCACTTACCACCACCTCACCTTGAGTCCCCGGGCCATTCAGGCACCGACCGTAACGGGGATTATACTTCCTACTGTCCTACCGAATAAACTGTAGAAGTGCATAATAATAACAGGAAACACTGTATTACTATTAAATATTTACTATTATAACTTAGTACTACTATTAATTACTTACACACAGAGGTGATTAGAATGGAGATGACCTCCAACTAGTGACAAAACCGCAACAGGTTATGAGCCCAACAATCAAGGATGCTGATTGGTCACAACCGCGGGTCGGACCCGAACCCAGAGAACAACCCGGAGAAAAAGAAGAAATAATTGGATCCACCCCAATTCGACATTATCGCATTTCGGAGACAAGAAGACAGTGGGCACAAGGACACGACCGGCATTTCTGCATCTTATGCCAAGTATAAAGCTACAAATCGTCAATTAGAAGAAGACGAAACAATGATTATCAAGGAAACAAGCCGTGACATTCGTGTACCGGAGTTGACGGGCGACGATGACTGCGCAATATGAAAGCTAAAGATCAGGGCGAATGCCGCGCAAGGAATACTAGTGCTAGTAGAATGCCGCGAAAGATTCGAAGATATGAGAAACAGTAATGCTGAGCGATTCTGGGACATTCGTAATAAGAAGGCGCATTTGTTTCTTGTGGACTCTCTAAGCGTGAATCTCGCACTAAGATTAAACAACCCTATCGAAACTGGACAAGCGGATCTGCTATACAATCCGATACTAGCTGAAGTTGATGGGATACCGCCGCGAAGCAAGCTTGACGTATTGAAAGTGATGTCGAGTACAGAATTGCGAAGAGATCAACGCGTGGAAGACCACATCAACGACATGGTGAAGCTTGCCGTGGAATTAGAGAAAGCTGGTGGCCCAACATCGGATGAGAAGTTTGGCGAGATACAACTGACAAGAACAGCTAGTGTGTATCCTGAATTGGGTAACGAAGACTCAAGAATAAAGGCGCTGAATCCTGGCGCAGAATAAACGCTAGCTCAAGTAAAAAACCGACAACTTCAAGCAGAAAAGATGCATGACGACACTGGTCAACGACGTGATGGAGAGCGCGGGGTCGCACTTCAAGTGCACAATGTCGAGGCACGCAGGGCAAGCCATGGACCAAGCATGAGAAGTACCAGTACCAACCGAAACATTGAAGAGTCCATAAGGCGTAGCTACTGCCGCGTATGCAATGAACACGGACACTGGGCACGCGATTGCACTAACGGAAGACGTTTTGAAGCGCAAGGACAAAGAGGGTGCTCACGTTATAGAAGCCGAACGAAAAGCCGAAGCCGTGGGAGTAACCACAGAGGTGGTCGTGGCAATGGTCGTCGAAGATATGAAGGTCGTGGCAACAACCGTTCAAGATATGAAGCACGTGCCAAAAGCCGTCCAAGACAAGAAGGACGTGGTAACAGGCAACCACACTATGGAGGACAACAAGACTTTGTACTCATGGTTACGACCGATGTGGAAGAAATATCGAAGGACATCATCGAATAGAAGCTAGACTGTGGAAGCCAAGTACATTTATGTGGCGTACGCGATTGCTTTTGCACCTTCAAGAGGTTGAAGGAAGGCAGCTAGTGATGATGAAAGGCTCTCATGTCACCGTAAAGAAGAAAGACAGTGTGGGTGATTATGATGCAAGACGGTAACGCATTGAAACGCTGTATTTTGTAGAACGTATGGTATGTGCCAGGGGCACGAGTCAATTTGTTATCGTTGGACCTAATACAAAAGCGAGGCTTTTGAATGGTAATATCGCGCAGCGGAAGGTGTGCTGCTTGTAA
>MIQA02000813.1:0-81205 GCA_001887855.2 Sclerospora graminicola | reverse complement strand
TTTTCTCTATCGTGCGCTTTGATTTTATGAAGTTAAAATTATCAGTTTCTGACTCACGACTTCGTCTTACACTTGCTGTTAAGAGTCCCACTTAGAGATCTTTAGACGACCTACCCAGCGTCGGATCGACCTAATTAGCGTTGTGGATCCGTATCCGTAAATCTTAAAGTCATTATATTGCAGACGCAGCTCGTCAATCAGTATGTCATCGCACGTCGAATACGAAAGATATTGGTCCTTGTCAGAGCTACCAGCTCATTTGCACTTCCTAGACGCGCCATACACTTCATCCCGTCCACTTGTAACGTTAGCAGAGCGTATGCTATCGGCTTGTGTCACTCCATTAGTATTGGTGACGCTTTCAAATATCTCTGCTATCATCTTCAGCCCATCCAGAGCAATATCATTTCCACTTAAGTCGACAAACTTGAATGACTTCACTTGAGCCCGCTTTATCAGTGCATTGAGAATTGCGGAAGCACCACCACTACACAATTGATTTTGTGCCAACGATAGAGACGTGAGCGTAAAATTGCTTTCAAGCGCGGTCAATAGCCGAGAAGATACATCATCTTGTTTCAGATAGACATAATCTGCTTGTAGGTGCGTCACAGACGAGTTAGTCAAACTGGTGACACCTTCGAGACCGAAGTAGCAGCCGTGTAGGTCCAAATGAGTCAGCACCGTCGCCGATCCAGCAACTGGAGAAGCTAGCATTGTTGCTAATGCGTGTATTGCTGGGACACGGATATCCGTATTGTTTGATAGCCGAAGACGTTCCAGATTGAGCACGTTATCCATGCTTGCTCGGCAGATTGCTTCAACTGCTTTGAGCGACACATTGTTGTTATTGAGATGGAGGTGTCGTAAAGCCAGGGGTTTTCGTATTTCCGCGAGCCCAACAAATGCATCATCTTCTAGCCAGTCAGTCCCTAAGAAGAGTAGCTGCAGCGCTGGGAGGCGAAGTGCTGCATCGATGAGCAGCTTCTTGTCAAAATTATTAAAGCAATCATCCACTCTCAACTGCAACAATTGTGGCATTGTCTTCACCAGTGCTACCAACATGCGATATCCTTCAGGTTGAATTTCGACCGTGACAAACTCTAGCACTGTAATTCTGCATGTGTCCAGCCGTGTCTCTACTGCCGGGGTTGGTTTTTCCAGTGTTGTATAGAGATGAGCAAATCCACTATCACTTAGGCTACCGTGAGTGAATTTTAGCTCTGTAAGATGAGGACTCTCTCTCACTAAGCGTCTCATTGTCTCACAACAAAAGTTTTGCTGATCTGGATACTTGACTTCTAGACTCTGGAGGTTTCGCAGCGGCAAGAGTAACTTCGCGTTGTTTTTGCAGATAAATTTACTGAACAATTCCAGTCTTCTCACGACCTCAACAAAAAGCTGTTGGTTTTCCATCAATTCGTCCACATGTCCTACATATCGCTGTTTCAGCATGCTTGAGAACTCTAATTCCCAAAACACGTGTCTGCAGTTAAGAGCACGTCCTGTTATTTCCCACGGGTTACTTGTATTAACCAAACGCCAATTGTAATGACATCGTTCCAACCGAGCCTTCCATTCCCGCTGTGTCTCACGGTCAAACAAAAATCTGTCGCATGCCAGTGGATCGAAGCCCTCCCGCGGCTTTTGCTCTTCAAACTTTGCAGCAGCTTCCCACGCCATCTCCATCTCGCGTAGACGAAGGTTGGACAATTTCTGAAAGAGCTGATGGCGGATGAACGAGGGCAGGTATTCAATATAGGCAAGAAGCTCCGGAACAGGCGTATGGAGCGCTACGGTTGGTATTGTAAGTTCCACTAGTGACGCCATTCGTGTTTTTTATTAATGATTGTGTTAGAAAATACAAGGAAGACTGGTGATGGTTTTTGACCATGACATTCAACGAGATTTCAAGCTGTTGATGTGAAATAGATTCGTTGTCATATTTCCCGCTTTTTCTATTAGCTGTGAACTATTTTTCGTTACAGTTGCATCCCCAGTCTTTTGATCACAGTCGCACCTGCACTTAGTAGCAATATAAAAAAGCTGCTTCCATTAGTCACCGAGCTTCGTTCTGTTTTGGACTGAAATTTCCACTTCGCCAACGGCGCACTAAAGTTTGTCTTGTATTCCTACCCAGCTCTATTAGAGCAATCGCTGATCCTAAGAACCGCAACTCATTCATTTGTGAGGTCAATCAATGTCGTGACAATATTACATTTGGAGATGGACGAATAGTGTGTCCTCCCATATTGGCTGTTGTAAAAAGTGGAATATAAAGGGCACACACGTTGCAAATACGGAAACAATGTTGCGAAAAGTCACAAAGCAGCTCCACACCTTGCACATCGTGATACGGAACGACGGCGCTTAGACGAGTCAATAGCCTCCATCGAACCTGGAAAAAGCACACGATTCACTGCGTGGCCCAAGCGGCAGCATGATGAGCCGCACGTCGATCTGCATACTGCTACGTCTCGTGCAGCCAACATTCCCTGTTTGTTTACTGGATTCAGAGTAGCGAAATGCGTCGTGTTGTTCGAGCCAGCAATGACCACAACTCAATCCCGTTCGATGACCAACGTCTGCGCATGATTGAGCACTTGACCCATCCCTCCACAGAGCGTCAGTGGTCGTCACTAGCAAAATGAGTACCAAAATGATGGAGTTTACGACAATCACGACATTTTCCAGAACGATAACATATCTCCTGGTCGTCCAGCGGCTTCAACGATCAAGATGATGACCGACCAGAGAGATTCGAATGCATTGGCTAACGACAAGGTCGCACTGGGCAGAAGCGTGTATACAAAAAGGTCCATGAATACAATCGGGACTACAAAGCTTCACATACGGACGGTCACCCACGCCGAAAGCAAGTGAGTCGCATAGAGGTACGTTTTGAACGTCTTAGATTCGACAGTGCTGTGTCGCTGCTTTTACAAATAGATGAGTTAATACAATTCAAGCACTGGAGAAGATACAGACTCTTTCTCCATTAGTTTTGTCAGATCCGACGACGCTTTTTTTCGAATTCGAGTTGATTTCGGTCACCTCGAATTAAGCAAGGAAGGCAAGGAGATAATATTTATGCTGTCGAAAAGAAGTGGACAGCTCGATATTTTAGTATCTATCCGAGGACTCCTTTAATTTGCTCTGGATTCCTTCGATCCGGATTGGTTTTGGTGAGATCGCATTGCTGTATAAAGTGCGCAAGCTGCTACTATTTTATAATTCGTGCTGTAAGTGAAGTCAAACTCTTGAGCGTAAATACTAGAAATTTTAGCTTCTCAAAACTTAAGCACACTCGAAGAAAGTTGTATGCGGGCTATTCACGTTGTGGCTGAACGATTAGACAAGCTGTCGCAAGAATGCCAGCGGACACTGCCACGTTGCACAGAAAATAGCACATTTTTAGGCTTCAAATTGTTGTCACGTTGATTTAGTGGAGGTCTTACACTTGCTGTTAAGCGTCCCATTTAGAGGTCTTTAGACGACTTACGCGGCGTTGAATCGACTTGAATAGCGTTGTGCATTCACCGTAACTAAAATTATTATATAGCAGACGTAGCTCTTCAATCAGTACGATGTCATCGCACGTCGAATACGAAAAGCGTCCGTCCTTGTCAGCTCGTTGGTACTTCCTAGACGCGCCATCCACTTCATCTCGTCCATTTGTACTGTCTGCAATACGTATGCTATCGGCTTGCGTCACCCCATTAGCATTGGTGAAGCCTTCAAAGATGTCTGCTATCATCTTAAGCCCGTCCACATCAATTTGATTTCTACTTATGTCGAAAAACGCGAAAGGCTTCACTTGAGCGCGTTTTACAAGTGCTCCAAGAATTGCGGTTGCGCCATCACTATGCAACTTGTTTCCCACCAGCGATAAAGACGTGAGTGTAAAATTTCTCTCAAGCGCTGTCAACAGCCGAGCAGATACACTAGCTTGTTTCAGATAGGCATAATCTGCTTGTAGGTGCGTCACAGACGAGTTAGTCAATAGAAAATCACCCAGGACATGACCAAATCCAATGTCGAAACCATTGTAAGCAAGATTCAAATGCGTGAGTGTTGTGTTGTGGCCCAGTCCTAGCAGCAAACTGGTGACCCCATCAAGACCGAAACCGCAGCTGTGTAGGTCCAAGTGAGTCAGCACCGTCGCCGATCCAGCTACTGGAGAAGCTAGCATTGTTGCTAATGCGTGCATTGCTGGGACACAGATAACCGTATTTTTTGATAGCCGAAGACGTTCCAGATTGAGCACGTTATCCATGCTTGCTCGGGAGATTGCTTCAACTGTTTTGAGTGACACGTTGTTCCTATCAAGACAGAGGTGTCGTAAAGCCAGCGGTTTTCGTATTTCCGCGAGTCCAACAAATGCATCATCTTCTAGCCGGTCAACCCCTAGGAAGAGTCGTTGCAGCGCTGGGAGACAAAGTGCTGCATTGATAAGCAACTTCTTGTCACCATTTTGGATGCAGTTTTCTACTCTCAGCTGCACCAATTGTGGCATGTTCCCCACCAGCGCTACCAACATGCGATATCCATCAGGTTGAAGTTTTACTGCAATAAACTCTAGCACTGTAACTCTGCATGTTTCCAGCCATTTCTCCACTCCGTGGGTTGGTTTTGCTAGTGTGGTATAAAGATGATCAAATACACTATCACTTAGGCTACCGTAAGCAAATCTTAGCTCTGTAAGATGAGGACTCTCTCTCACTAAGCGTCTCATGGTCTCCCAACTAAAGTTTTGCAGATTTGGATACTTGACTTCTAGACTCTGGAGGCTTCGAAGCGCCAAGAGTAACTCCGCGTTGTTTTTGCAGATAAATTTACTGAACAATTCTAGTCTTCTCACGACCTCACCAAAAAGCTTTTGGTTTTCCATCAATTCGTCCACATGTCCTAAATGTCGCTGTTTCAGCATGCTTGAGAACTCTAATTCCCAAAACACGTGTCTGTAGTTAAGAGCACGTCCTGTTATTTCCCACGGGTTACTTGTCTTAACCAAACGCCAATTGTAATGACATCGCTTCAACCGAGCCTTCCACTCGCGCTGTGTCTCACGGTCAAACACAAATCTGTCGCCTTCCAGTGGATCGAAGCCCTCCCGCGGTTGTTGTTCTTCAAACCTTGCAGCGTCTTCCCACGCTACCTCCATCTCGCGTAGACGGAAGTTGGATAATTTCTGAAAGAGCTGATGGCGGATGAACGTGGGCAGGTATTCAATATAGGCAAGAAGCTCCGGAACAGGCGTATGGAGCGCTACGGTTGGTATTGTAAGTTCCACTAGTGACGCCATTCGTGTTTTTTATTAATGATTGTTTTAGAAAATACAAGGAAGTATGAAGCATGAATGATGGGAGCTGGTGATGGTTTTTGACCATGACATCAAACGAGATTTCAAATGCGTTGTCATATTTCCTCGCTTTTTCTATTAGCGGGAGGTGTGAACTATTTTTCATTACAGTTGCACCTCTACATATCCCCAGTCTCTCAATCATAGTCGCACCTGTACCTGGTGCTTCCATTAGTCGCCGAGCTTCGGTCTGAAATTTTCACTTCGCCAACGACGCACTAAAGTTTGTCTTGTGTTCCTACCAGGCTCTATTAGCGCAATCGCTTTTTCTAAGAACTGCAATTCATCCAGGTTTCAAGAAGTTACGGTACGGTCTAATTTCGGGTCCATAACAACTTACGACACTTCGCATGCATCCATTCATAAGCAATAGAAAGTTAATCACTTTTTAAAATACTATTTATTACTTAAGTCCCTGCTTTTGTTGGCCTTTGACTGCATTGACTCGTGGACATCGAAGCAATTTCGAACTATTCACTAAAGTGACAAGTACTCCGGAGTAATAGACATCCCATTGGATAGTATTACGTCTACGCTAAATTTGTAAAGCATCACTACCACCTTTGAACAGAAAGGACTGCCGTGGTATGTCCGTGACTGGGAACACTACCAGGAACTATCTGCTCGCAACTGAGAGGCACATAGTCTTTTCGAGAACCTTCCAGTCCAATTTCTCCTAAAAATGTGCTATTTTCTGTGCAACGTGGCAGTGTCCACTGTACAGCTTGTCTAAGAGTTGAGCCACAGCGTGAATAGCCAACATTTTTGATTCGCTTTGAGCGAATGAGTGCGTCAAAGAAATAGCGCGTGATGGTCTCAGATATGTGATCTTGGCGTGCAAAGCCATATTTCTCTCAAAGGTATAAGAAAAAAAAAAACGCCACTACACGCATCGTGTAGTTACTCATGGTCTGCTCACGCTTTTGCTTTTTTTCTTAAAAACACGTTTCTCTCTTTGAAAACCATTTTCTGTTCCAGCTTTATGGTCCTCTCCCAACGTACGTGTTTCTCTGCAAACAAAAAAGCAAGACAGTGGATGACGAGGAGACACAAGAAAAGGATGTCGATCCGACGACGACTGCCATCGAAGATCAGGACGTGGACCCATTGACGTCTCTCAGAAATTCCTTTTTCTCGTTCAGTATGAGCAATTCACTTAATTCAGTGGGCACCACCGTGCAAGGTTCAGGGATAAATGGAAATTTCAACCTTGGCCAGACCAAAAAATAACTTGCTTCCTTAAATCAAGCAGTGAATTGTCTTCATTCAGCAAGTCACACGTGATTTTACTCACTAGCTCTGTTCCAAAATTCATACTAAGACCCGACCGTGGTCGAGTGGTACGCTGCTCACTTCGGGACCGGGAGGTCCCGGGTACGATCCTGGGGCCAACCAACTTGGTTGGATTCTTAAGTATAATGAGACGCATTCAACCAAGCGCAGAGCGTAAAATGCCACAATGTCGGCATTACAGTTTGGTGGAAACATCAAGAAGACAATTGGGCACTAGGTGCTATCCAAATTTTTCTCTATCGTGCTCTTTGATTTTATGGAGTTAAAATTGTCAGATTTTGACTTCGACTTCGTCTTACGCTTGCTGTTAAGTGTCCCACTTAGAGATCTTTAGACGACCTACCCAGCGTCGGATCGACTTAATTAGCGTTGTGGATCCGTAAATCTTAAAGTCATTATATTGCAGACGCAGCTCGTCAATCAGTATGTCATCGCACGTCGAATACGAAAGGTGTTGGTCCTTGTCAGAGCTACCATCTCGTTTGCACTTCCTAGACGCGCCATACACTTCATCCCGCCCACTTGTAACGTCTACAGAGCGTATGCTATCGGCTTGTGTCACTCCATTAGTATTGGTGACGCTTTCAAATATCTCTGCTATCATCTTCAGCCCGTCCAGAGCAATTTCATTTCTACTTATGTCGACAAACTTGAAAGGCTTCACTTGAGCCCGCTTTATCAGTGCATTGAGAATTGCGGAAGCACCACCACTACACAATTGATTTTGTGCCAACGATAGAGACGTGAGCGTAAAATTGCTTTCAAGCGCGGTCAATAGCCGAGAAGATACATCATCTTGTTTCAGATAGACATAATCTGCTTGTAGGTGCGTCACAGACGAGTTAGTCAGTAGAAAATCACCCAGGACATGACCAAATCCGATGTCGAAACGATTGAGACCAACATTTAGATGCGTGAGTGTTGTGTTGTGGCCCAGTGCTAGTAGCAATGTGGTGACACCTTCGAGACCGAAGTAGCAGCCGTGTAGGTCCCAATGAGTCAGCACCGTCGCCGATCCAGCAACTGGAGAAGCTAGCATTATTGCTAATACGTGTATTGCTGGGACACGGATATCCGTATTGTTTGATAGCCGAAGACGTTCCAGATTGAGCACGCTATCCATGCTTGCTCGGGAGATTGCTTCAACTGCTTTGAGCGACACATTGTTGTTATTGAGATGGAGGTGTCGTAAAGCCAGCGGTTTTCGTATTTCCGCAAGCCCAACAAATGCATCATCTTCTAGCCAGTCAGTCCCTAAGAAGAGTCGCTGCAGCGCTGGGAGGCGAAGTGCAGCATTGATGAGCAGCTTCTTGTCAAAATTATTAAAGCAATCATCCACTCTAAACTGCAACAATTGTGGCATTGCCTTCACCAGTGCTACCAACATGCGATATCCTTCAGGTTGAATTTTGACCGTGACAAACTCTAGCACTGTAATTCTGCATGTGTCCAGCCGTGTCTCCACTGCCGGGGTTGGTTTTGCCAGTGTGGTATAGAGATGAGCAAATGCACTATCACTTAGGCTACCGTGAGTGAATTTTAGCTCTGTAAGATGAGGACTCTCTCTCACTAAGCGTCTCATTGTCTCACAACAAAAGTTTTGCTGATCTGGATACTTGACTTCTAGACTCTGGAGGTTTCGCAGCGCCAAGAGTAACTTCGCGTTGTTTTTGCAGATAAATTTACTGAACAATTCCAGTCTTCTCACGACCTCAACAAAAAGCTGTTGGTTTTCCATCAATTCGTCCACATGTCCTACATATCGCTGTTTCAGCATGCTTGAGAACTCTAATTCCCAAAACACGTGTCTGCAGTTAAGAGCACGTCCTGTTATTTCCCACGGGTTACTTGTATTAACCAAACGCCAATTGTAATGACATCGTTCCAACCGAGCCTTCCATTCCCGCTGTGTCTCACGGTCAAACAAAAATCTGTCGCATGCCAGTGGATCGAAGCCCTCCCGCGGCTTTTGCTCTTCAAACTTTGCAGCAGCTTCCCACGCCATCTCCATCTCGCGTAGACGAAGGTTGGACAATTTCTGAAAGAGCTGATGGCGGATGAACGAGGGCAGGTATTCAATATAGGCAAGAAGCTCCGGAACAGGCGTATGGAGCGCTACGGTTGGTATTGTAAGTTCCACTAGTGACGCCATTCGTGTTTTTTATTAATGATTGTTTTAGAAAATACAAAGAGCATAAATGATGGGAGCTGGTGATGGTTTTTGACCATGACATAAAACGAGATTTCAAAGAGCGGGAGGTGTGAACTATTTTTCATTACAGTTGCATCCCCAGTCTTCTAATAATCACAGCAATATAAAGCTGCTTCCATTAGTCACCGAGCTTCGTTCTGTTTTGGACTGAAATTTCCACTTTGCCAACGGCGCACTAAAGTTTGTCCTGTATTACTACCAGGCTCTATTAGAGCATTCGCTTTTTCTAAGAACCGCAATTTCATCCATTTGTGAGGTCAATCAATGTCGTGACAATATTACATTTGCAGAGGGACGAATAATGTGTCCTCCCCCAATAAATCAACTTGACACAAGAGAATAATTTGCATAGCACCTAGTTAGTGCCCAAGTGTCTTCTTGATGCTTCCACCAAGCCGACATATTGTGGCATTACGCTCTGCGCCTCGCATTTTGTAGGAATTTTGGAGCAGCTTCAGCTAGCTACTACTAGTAGTGAGGAAGTCACATATGACTTGCTGAATGAAGCCAATTCACTGCTTGATTTAAGGAAACAAGGTATTTTTTTATCGAGTCCGTTCGTGGATGCGCCAGACTTAGTGAAATAAAATAATTCGTGCTTGGTTACAGCTGAAGTTTGTAGCTATTTTTTATCGCTATCAATGGTCTCTTGAAGAGCAAATACAGTGACTTGCAGTGCGCCATGTCCACGCAGCCAGAGTGGTACTTGACCAGTTTTTGACGGGTCCACCACTTTGGTAGCAAAAACTAGCGCGGAAATCTCGAAAAGACGATGTGCCTCTCAGTTGCGAGCAGATAATTTCCGGTTGTGCTCCCAGTCACGGACAGTACCACGCAGTCCTTTCAAACATTGGGGTCATTCTGCGTTATGCACAATCGACCCTCTTACCGTAGAGATTTAAAGTCGCTTAGCAAAAGTATCGTCTCTCCACACCACTTTTGTCTATCTTCGCAACTTTAAAGATCCAAGTGCGTAGTCATGGACGATTTTGAGGCCATTCATTTGGACATGACATTGACAGTTCAGTAATTTGGTTTTTCTTTCGGGTGCATCGTTTCCAGTAGAGATGAAAGAAGCGCATGCTACGGTGACAGATTGCAAGAAAACGAGAAAAATGAAACTCGTACATTTAGAGAGGACCATAAAGCTGGAACAGAAAATGGTTTTCAAAGAGAGAAACGTGTTTTTAAGAAAAAAAGCAAAAGCGTGAGCAGACCATGAGTAACTACACGATGCGTGTAGTGGCGATCAAGTTCTTATCCCTTTGAGAGAAGTATGGCTTTGCTCGCCAAGATCATATATCTGAGCCCATCACGCGCTATTTCTTTGACGCACTCATTCGCTCAAAGCGAATCGAAAATGTCCACGATGCGCGCTATTAACGTTGTGGCTGAACGGTTAGACAATGAATAACAGCGGGCACTGCCACGTTGCACAGAAAATAGCACATTTTTAGGGTCCAAATTGTTGTCATGTTGATTTATTGGAGATAAATTGTAAGTTTTTGACTCACACTTCGTCTTACACTTGCTGATAAGCGTCCCACTTAGAGGTACGCGACGTTGAATCGACTTAATTAGCGTTATGCGATCACGAAGGTCAATATCAAAGTTATTATACAGCAGAAGCAGGTGCAATTTTATTGAGCGTCAAAAACGAAAAGCGTTGGTCCGTGTCAGAGCTACCAACTCGTTGGCACTTCCTAGACGCGGCATTCACTTCATCTCATCCATTTGTACTGTCTGCAGAGCGTATGCTATCGGCTTGCGTCACCCCATTAGCATTGGTGACGCTTTCAAAGATGTCTGCTATCATCTTAAGCCCATCTAGATCAATTTCATTTCTACTTAAGTCGACAAACTTGAATAGCTTCACTTGAGCCTGCTTTATCAGTGCATTGAGAATTGCGGAAGCACCACCACTATGCAACTTGTTTCCCACTAGCGATAGAGACGTGAGCGTAAAATTGCTTTCAAGCGCGGTCAATAGCCGAGAAGATACATCATCTTGTTTCAGATAGACATAATCTGCTTGTAGGTGCGTCACAGACGAGTTAGTCAGTAGAAAATCACCCAGGACATGACCAAATCCGATGTCGAAACCAACATTTAAATGCGTGAGTGTTGTGTTGTGGCCCAGTGCTAGTAGCAAAGTGGTGACACCTTCAAGACCGAAATAGCAGTCGTGTAGGTTCAAATGAGTCAGCACCGTCGCAGATCCAGCTACTGGAGAAGCTAGCATTGTTGCTAATGCGTGCAATGCTGGGACACGGATAACTGATAGCCAAAGACGTTCCAGATTGAGCACGCCATCCATGCTTGCTCGGGAGATTGCTTTAACTATTTTCAGCGACACGTTGTCCCTATCAAGACGTGTCGTAAAGCCAGCGGTTTTCGTATTTCCGCGAGTCCAACAAATGCATCATCTTCTAGCCAGTCAGTCCCTAAGAAGAGTCGCTGCAGCCCTGGGAGGCGAAGTGCTGCATTGATGAGCAGCTTCTTGTCAAAAAAATTAACGAAACCATCCACTATCAACCGCAACAATTGTGGCATTGCCTTCACCAGTGCTACCAACATGCGATATTCTTCAGGTTGAATATTGACCGTGACAAACTCTAGCACTGTAAGTCTGCATGTGTTCAGCCATTTCTCCACTGCAGGGGTTGGTATTGCCAGTGTTGTATAGAAAGATGAGCAAATCCACTATCACTTAGGCTACCGCGAGTGATGCTTAGCTCTGTAAGATGAAGTCTCCAGCTCGCGTAGAACTTGGACAATTTTTGAAAGAGCTGATGGCGGATGAACGTGGGCAGATATTCGATATAGGCAAGAAGCTCCGGAAAAGGCATATGGAGCGCTACGGTTGCTACGGTAAGTTCCACTAGTGACGCCATTCGTGTTTTTTATTAATGATGGTCCAAATGCTGACGATGGATTTTGACCATGACATGTTCGTCTACTAGTATATCCCAGACCTTTCTTCTCTAAATTTGACGGTTCTCTATCCATGAGTGTTTGAGTTCCAAGCATTGCAATAAAATGATTACGCTCCATTGTACTTGGGTTACAGACGGCACGGTAACAGAACAGTCACAGCAGCTGGAAACTTCCAGATAGGAGAAGAGGATGCAGAAACAGCAGGAAGGAGCAGTGGCAAGTGTGAAAAAAATTGGTACGTTAAGCCCCCGATAGAGCTCTTCAGGTGAACGCAATAGACGAGTACCGTTATAGGAATAGGATACTTAGGCAAGTAACAACTATATCCTTGGAAGAAGGACATACCGAGCCAAACATTGGAAAGACGTCAGCGAATGTAAGCTAGCTACAAAGGCATTCTTGGCTTTTGGGGGTGAACCGCGAGCTCGTTAATTTTTATCGTCGACAATAGCGTTGGGATGCGGGCTCTTCAGTTGGATACGGATCGGTACACTTTACCATTGTGTGTATTCGATAACCATCTCCCTTACATCTGGGGACCCTTGCGTATTAATGAGGTGATAGCACCTCTACATATCCCCAGTCCCTCAATCACAGTCGCACCTGCACTTCTTAGTAATATTAAGCTTGTCGCCGAGCTGTCTGGTTTGGACTGAAATTTCCACTTCGCACTAAAGTTTGTCTTGTACTAGTATTACTACCAGGCTTTATTAGAGCAATCGCTAATCCTAAGAAATGCAATTCATCCATGTTTAAAGAAGTTACGGTACGGTCCTATTTTGGGTTTATAGCAACTTACGACACGTCGCATACATCCATTCATTAAAGTTAATCACTTTTTAATATACTTTGTATTACTTATATCCGTGCTTTTGTTTGCCTTCGACTGCATTGACTCGTGGACATCGAAACAATTTCGAACTATTCACTAAAGTGACAAGTAATTGACTTCAACTTCAAGTCATAGCATACCATTGGATAGCGCTAAATTGTAAAGCATCACTACCACCTTTGAACAAAAAGGACTGCCGTGGTATTGTCCGTGACTGGGAACACTACCGGGAAGTATCTGCTCGCAACTGAGAGGCACATAGTCTGTTCGAGAATCTTCCAGTCCAATTTCTCCTAAAAATGTGCTATTTTCTGTGCAGTGTCCGCTGTCATTCTTGCGACAGCTTGTCTAAGCGTTTAGCCACAACGTGAATAGCCCGTATCGTGAACATTTTTGATTCGCTTTGAGCGAATGCGTCAAAGAAATAGCGCGCTATGGTCTCAGATATGTGATCTTGGCGTGCAAAGTCATATTTCTCTCAAAGGTATAAGAACTTGATCGCCACTACACGCATCGTGTAGTTACTCATGGTCAGCTCACGCTTTTGCTTTTTTCTTAAAGACACGTTTCTCTTGAGAAACCATCTTCTGTTCCAGCTTTATAGTCCTCTTCCAACGTACGTGTTTCTCTACAACACTATTTAGAATCTCTAGTGTAAAACGATGCATCAGAAAGAAAAATCAAATGTCAATGTCATGTCCATGAATAGCCACAAAACCGAAGTTACGAAGGTGGTGTGGAGCGGCGATACTTTAGCTAAGCGACTTTAAATCTCTACGGTAAGAGGGTCAATTGTGCATAATGCAGAATGACCCCAATGCTTGAAAGGACTGCCGTGGTACTGGGAGCACTACCGGAAATTATCTGCTCGCAACTGAGGCACACATAGTCTATTCGAGAACCTTCCAGTCAGCACTATCTTTTTTTGTCACCAAAGTCGTGGAACCAGCGCAAACTGGTAAAGTACTGGCGCCAACCACTCTGGCTGCGCGGGCATGGCGCACTACAAGTCGCGTATTTGCTCTTCGATAAATAGCTACAAACTTAAGTTGTAACCAAGCAGAATCCATCGCGAATTATATCCTTTCTCCAAATCTGGCACATCCACGAATGCGACTCGATAAAAATACCTTGCTTCCTTAAATCAAGCAGTGAATTGTCTTCATTCAGCAAGTCACTCGTGATTTACCCACTAGCTTTGTTCCAAAATTCGCATTCTAAATGCGAGGCGCAGAGCGTAAAATGTCACAATGTCGGCGTTAGAGTTTGGTGGAAGCATCAAGAAGATATTTGGGCTAGGTGCTATCCAAATTTTCTCTATCGTGCTCTTTGATTGTATGAAGTTAAAATTGTCAGATTCTGACTCACAACTTCGTCTTACGCTTGCTGTTAAGCGTTACACTTGTTCACTTCTGGACGATCTACCCGGCGTCGGTTAGCGTTGTGGATCCGTAATTCTTAGTCATTATATGGCAGACGCAGCTCGTCAATCAGTATGTCATCTCACGTCGACTGGTGTTGGTCCTTGTCAGAGCTGTCAACTTGTCAACTCGTTGGCACTTCCTAGACGCGCCATCTTCACTTGGGCCCGCTTTATCAGTGCATTGAGAATTGCTGAAGCACCACCACTACACAATTGATTTTGTGCCAACGATAGAGACGTGATCGTAAAATTGCTCTCAAGTGCGGTCAATAGCCGAGAAGATACATCAGCCTGTTTCAGATAGACATAATCTGCTTGTAAGTTAGTCAATAGAAAATCAGCCAGGACATGACCAAATCCAATATCGAAACCATTATAAGCAAGATTCAAATGCGTGAGTGTTGGGTTGTGGCCCAGTGCTAGCAGCAAAATGGTGACACCTTCGAGACCGAAATAGCAGCCGTGTAGGTCCAAATGAGTCAGCACCGTCGCAGATCCAGCTACTGGAGAAGCTAGCATTGTTGCTAATGCGTGTATTGCTGGGACACGGGTAACCGATAGCCGAAGACGTTCCAGATTGAGCACGCCATCCATGGGAAAAGGTTGATCACGATTAAGAAGAAAAGGTGACGGACAACGGATATTCACGACGTGGAGAAATCAGCCAAGTACGGTCGTTAAGCCCAGTCCCAGACACTGGCGGAATGATGGAGATCACGATCACGATCGTTACTACAGTCACTAAGTGGGGTTCCCGTGGATGTAATAAGAAAAGAGTGACTGTTGACATGACGTATCAAGGGCAGGTGACCAGCCGATCTCTGAATGGTATAGTGATTGAAGTTGACCATGACACGAAGTTACGGCCTGATCAGCCTATCATGCCCGAGCAATGAAGATTAGATGAGGAATGAAGTCGGGCATGTGGAGTGACAGGTTGTGTGAGTGATGAGAACCTTTGGTTGGTCCGAAGATGACGTGGCAAGGCCTGATCAGGCCTGATCAGCCGAGATCAGTGTTATATGGTTGTCCTGACGGGGTATAAAGATCGGAAGTGTGGTTTAGAAGATAAATTGAGTCGTGATGATGATGACCCAGAGCGTTCCCGAGGTGATCAAGGGCTGATCAGCCTGATCACCACCTGATCACTCGGTCGACCACTATGGCGATCGTGATCAGGGCTGATCAGCCTCTGATCAGCGTTCAGATGCAAAAGCAAGTAAGTTCTCGGTTTGGTCGGACTATATATGAAGTGGACAAGTGCTGAAGAGAAGGTCTCAAGTGGTTTCAAGGTCGTTTGTTGAAGATCAGGATGGGTTGAAGATCTTTTGAAGAGTCGGGTCGTGATCAGGGCAGAAGCGGTACAGATCAGCTTGAAGGTGCAGCCGGGATGGGCAAGAGGGTGTTACGCAACCGTGCGACGAAGTAAATAGGTTCGAAGTAAAGGTCAGGCATGAGTTGATGTATGGTACACAGGTATAGGACATTGCATATATAATAACAGGTTTAGATTTTTCCCCTAAAGCAAAGAGTCGCTCCGCCACGTGTGCGGTCATTGGGAGCACAGGGTTGATTAGTCCCCTCTTGCTCAACTGATTCCCGGTTAAGACGCGCTAAGACGCATTTTGGCTTACCGGAAGACCCCCGACGGGTTTGTTTTAGGTGATCGAACCTCACCCTCAACGCGCACGTGTTTGGAACACGTTAATAATATTGGTAAAGGTTTTGTGGAAATAACGTTTGTGGATTACTGTGGAAGATCGTGGATTGATCGCGTTTTCTTGGTTTCGTTATATCTCTCTCTCATTGGCTGGCCTGATCAGACGAACTTTCCTGATCCGTGCCTAGATACTGAATAAGTGTCGACCCCAACCCGTTCTCCGGTGAAGATTTCCACCCGAGGACACCCCCCGTCTCGAGAAGGACAAACCCTCCGACCTGATCAAGATCATCGTTTTCGTCACCGAGTCCACCTAAGTGAGTGTAACCACCCCAGATCAACGGGTACACAAGGTGAGATGAAGTTAACATAGATCCTGACGAGCATGAAGACCGGCCAGATGACCGGGAGGATCAGATCAGTCACCACAGTGGTGATTCATCTGATTCTGATGCTGATCAGGATCGACGGAGTACCCCCTCCGATAGTTGGTCGTCCGGGCCAGTGGGTATCCGGATTCCACCCACGACTTCGGTCATGGATTTGGAAATCGGCTTCACCACAATGGTGCGCGTGCCCGGATCACTTGGTGACTCAGGATATCACCGTGATTCCTTTGATGATGAAAAAGATTTGAAAATCAAAGTGGAGGAAACTTTTTCGGGTGTATTGGAGGAAGGCGTATCGCCTCCGATGCTGTCCATTTCTAAAGGAAGCGATGATCGACCTGGTTTGGTGGACTGCCAGGTCGAGATTAAGATGAAATAACTCCCCACATGGCCCCGATCGGGGCCGATCTGGGTTATAGTAAAGTTAACTATAACCCAGGAAAGGATCGAGGTGTTAACCTTGATCCTATGCATAAGAAGAAAATGGAAAAAGACAGAAAAAACATGGGGGCGGATCATTGCGATCCACCTAAAAAATATGTGAAACCCAAACCGAAGATCTTCGAGGAAGACGAAGAGAAGATCGAACCAGCCGAGAAGACCACTGTCCAAGATGTGGAACGACTGTTCTATCTTCGGGAGTTTCACAAGTTCCTGGTTACCAACCAAGTGATGAAGATCATCAAGCCTAAGATCATCGGGAAGCTTGAAGGTCGAGCGACCCGGCCGGTGATCACAGGCAGTCAACTTGATCTGATCAGGAACCTCTTGGCGCAGATCGACGAGGTTGGCTTCACTACTGGTGCCTTCGACGCGAATATGCTATTTGATCTGGATCAAGAGACGATCAGAGAATCTATGATCACCCTGTATGATCATCTTGCCTCGTTACTAGGGGCGAACCCAGTGGTTCAGTCGCCGATCACGGATCCTTCGCACCGATCACAGTTGGTGGAGTATCCTATGGATATCGAGTCGATATAGCAATCGTCATCACAATCTGGAGCGGCATCCACCGACTCCTCGGTTGGGATCACAGATCACACGTATGACGTTGGGCCCGAAAGGGATCCAGCAGATCGACCCCAAGACCGAGTCGCAGAACAGGAAGAGAAAGCCTGAACCTGGTAGAGTCGGATTGGACGATAGTTTCGAAGACGCTCAGGAAGTGCCACAGGCCAATCCGACCTCCAACACTGGTCATACCAACATGCCGGAGGTCCCAGAGCAATTAAAAGCCATGTTCGCGACTATGATGAACCGATTTGCGGGTGAACAATATGGATTGCCTCAGTACACACCTGGACAAGGACAACCATGGCGATCAGCACTGAACATTAATCAGTCCGCTGAGAAACCGGTCAAGAGACCCGTGGACGTGGAGATGGAATCAGTCCGATCAGCCGGAATTGTTCGTTCGATATGCCAGGCCGATCACCAAGACCGATTTCACCGATCACCCCCACGGAGTGATGTGGATATGGAGTCAGAAGGCGAGATCAGTCAACATTTCGATCCAGATGATCTGGACATTGAGATGCCTCGTAGAGCGAATATGGCCTCCGCGCAGACATTTGACAGTGAATCAGGAACGATCACCCGAGTACGAATGTCAGCGATCTCGGAATTCACTGGCAAAGATATGGATGGCGATCAGGCCAGAGCTTGGCTAAGTCGAACTAAATCAGCTTTTCTGAGGGACAAGACACCGGAAGCTGAAAGATGCCTGATCTTCGCTGATCTAATGAAAGGTCCGGCCAAGAACTGGCTTAAACAGCTGAGTCGAGAAGTGCGTCTGAAGTGGCCTCGTTTGTGTGAAGAGTTTGAAGAACAATATTGCAACTCGGGGGTGTCTGTCGCTAGGCAGTACTACCACATGAAGAAAAGATCCGACGAGACGCCGATCGAGTACTTACATCGGTTGAATGTTGCTGGTCTACGCGCGAAAATGCCGATCAAGGACCCACGGCACCCGGATATAGCCCGTGAACATGTTGAACACTTCATTGGGACTCTGGATAATCGCGATCTGGCTGATCAGCTAACCCTGCTCCGTATAAAGGACTCGGAACAACTGGAACTAACTCTGAGGACGTTGCAGCGGGCCAAGAGTCGACAGCCCAAGGTCGAGGTAGGATCGAACCGTTACCGGTCAAAGCCACACCCTGATCAGGGCAAGATACCGGCAGCCCGACCAGCCAGAGCGATTCGGATGGTCACGAAAGAATCAGACAGTTCGGGTTCTGAAGAAGAAAGTGGCCAGTCGAGTCTGAGCTCGGACGAAGAACAGTACCGTCATGTCTTTACGACGGAGCCAATGTATCGCCCGAGATCATCGACTAATGGCATGGACGGACGGAAACCTGGTGGTATTCAACCTGATCAGGACCGATCTCGTAAGAAATGTGTGCATTGTGGGTCGTCCAAACATGGAGATCGTGATTGTTGGAAAAGAATTACGTGTGGAAAATGTGATCGTAAAGGTCACCCTTCTGATCACTGTTTTTTCGTGTGCAAGACCTGTGGGAAGCTTCATGACGCCTGCGCCTGCCCTATCGAAGAATTCTTTAATCTGATGCGCAAGTGGTATGTGCCGAGTAAACATGCTGGTATGCTCCCACCAGATGTTGAGAAGATGTTAAACTAGATCGCTCGCCAGGTTGGAATCTGGTTCGAGCCGAGCGATCTATGTTTTGCATTTATGCATATGTCGGTAGCGGAGATAAGTTTGAGGAAAAGAAGATAACCGACAATACATGTTCTAATTCAAATTGCATCGATCGGTGTCCGATCTACAGTCTCAGAGTGGATGAATATTTCCGATCGGACGTGATCATGGAGTTGGATCTACTGCCCGGTGAATCCCGAGGATACTGGAAGTATCACTCTCCCGACAAGTGGTTTAAACAGGCTAAAGCTAATGGAAAGATCAATAACAAAAAAGCCACTATTCTATTTGACTCTGGGGCGGAAGTCTCGATCATCGACTCCGCCTTTGCTCGTAAGGTGGGATGTCGTATAGACAGTACCCAGAGGCAAGAATGTGTTGGGATCGGCGAGAGTTCATATATGACGGAAGGACGATCACGTGTGAAGATCACCCTGGCAGGATCTCTGGTCTACTATTTTAATGCTTGGATCGGCCGGTTAGCCGGTCAAGACGCGATATTGGGGATGGATTTTATGGTACCAGCCGGTATACGACTTGACCTGTCTCATGGAACCCTGACTCTGCCCGATGAAGTGCAGATTCAGTTATCTGGCCGACGACCTTTGTATGGTACTCATGTACGGATGTTAAAAATGGATCAGTACGAGAACATTGGGGTGTCCCGATCAGTCGATGTCATGATTCGGTCGAGTGATCGGCAACAGAAATTGTGGCTGACCCGTGGTGAACGTTGGGTACCAACGTTTGTTAAAGGTATCGGCCGATCAAGCTATATCAGGGTCACAAATATATCCGATCAGCCGCTGATCATCCACGAAGACATGATCTTAGGGATGTGGTTACCTGAAGGGAAAGTACCCCGACAGATCGGATATGTTTCAGTGGGATCACGAAGATACATTGAATGGCAGAATCTGGCTTATCAAGCCACTACGGACATGATCAGTGACGAAGATTTAGCGGATGAAGATACCTCACCTATGGTCGAGAAGCCGGAGTATTCTACGCCGACCAAGCTGCTGATCAGGAGGCCACCGATCGAAGCGACAGGGGAAGGCCGGGTCAAAGAAGGTCCACAGATATTGAGTATAATTAGGCCCGGCTCACCGAAAACAACGGATCCAGATAGCGGAAATGACAGTGAGGAGTTCAAGCACGATCATGAGAAAGAAAAGGAGGATGAACCAGCCGAAGTCATTACAGAGGAGGGTGAACCCGAAGTAAACCATCAGTCGAGTGACGTACAAGGAGCGATTCAAAGATGACGCCGATCAGAAAAGGTAGATCAGGTGGACGAGCAAGTGTGTATACACGAAGGTGGCGATCAGTACATTGAAGGTATCGAGAAGCAGATGGCCGTGTTACCGGAAGTATCGCCAAATATGCCAGAAGTCACCATGGAAGATTTACAAGTCGGTGATCCCGAGGTGAATACGCCCGAGCAGATCGATCAGCTAAAGAAGATCATCTGGAAGAGGCGTCACTTACTGATGGGGAAAGGTAACGCCCTACCCCCAGCCGCATTCGGAGCTGTTTGTGATATAGACGTGGGAAATGCGAGGCCGATCGCTCAGCGTTGTCGTAAAAGTTGCACCTCAATACCGGGAAAAGTTATCCGATTTGATCAAGGGTTTGTTGAGTACAAAGATCATCCGACGTGATCATCAACATCGCAGTGGGCATCACCGATCGTGATCGTAATTAAGAAGAATGGGGTTGATATTCGATTGTGTATCGACTATAGAATGGTGAATCGCCTCACGAAGTTGATGGTCTACCCGATGCCCCTGATCAATGATTTATTAGAAGATCTGGATAAAGTTTTATGGTTTTGTTCGCTGGATATGGCTAGTGGTTTCTGGGTGGTTTCGATGACTGATCGCGCTCGAGAGATCTCGGCTTTCGTTACACCTTTTGGGCTTTTTGAATGGAATCGGATGCCGTTTGGATTAAAGAATGCCCCACAGATCTACCAGAGGCTGATCGACAATGCTCTCTATGGGTATTTCCAGATCAGTGCTGATCGGGAAGCCACTGATCTACATGATGTGTTTACGGAAGGTGAGCCAGACCAAGATCAGGGCCGATCAGTGTTGGGAAGGCGATCATACATAGATGATATCTTGGTCACGGCAACATCCTGGGATATGCTATGCGATAAGGTCGAACGACTCCTAGACACCTGCGAGCGCTGGAATTTGTCGATCAGTGTGGTCAAGAGTTTCTGGGGTCAACCCAAGGTCGCTTACCTCGGCCATAACGTATCGATCCAAGGTTTGGAAGCAAACCCGAAAGATCTAGCCGCTCTCAGCAACTTACCTTTTCCCCGATCATTGAAGGCCATGCAATCCTTCCTCGGATCACTGAATTATTATAGCAGATTTATCGAGGACTTCTCGATTTACGCCGCTATACTTTATGAACTGAAGGAAGTTGATTATCATGGGCTACGAGAACGTGATCGGGTGGGAGGATCACCAATTGAGACTGATCACGAAGTTGAAGCTATTGAAACAAATCTCGAGACTGGATCACCAACTGATCGAACTATGCCAGGGTCAGAAGACCACATGAATCGAGCTATGGTAGCCTTCAGTATGTTAAAGGCGAAGATGATCTCGACGCCGATACTGAAACACTTCGATCCGGAGAAGATTCCCGTGGTGATCCTATATGCCAGTAAATGGGCAATATCGGCCGCACTGGTCCAAGATCACGATGGAGTTTATTGCCCGGTGACGTTCACAAGCCGAACATTAAAACCGAATGAAGTTAACTATGGTATTGTGGATAAGGAAGTGCTAGCATTATTACGTGTGTTGGATGTTTGCTACTCTATGCTGGTAACTAGATCAATTAAGGTATTATCCAAGCGATCTAGTTTGGCGTGGTTACTATCCGCGAGTGGTTTAGATGGAAGACTGGGGCGATGGGCAGCGGTGTTATCTCAGTGGACTTTGGAGATCATTAAGTGCACCAAGGGCGAAGAAGAAATTCTTGGGACGCTGGCAGCCAGCATCACGCCCCGATCAGAAGTCGATGAAGCCCTGATCGAGGTCGCTCCTCGGAAGCAACCACGTGAATCGATCACTATACCCCCACCGATCGTCGGCTCAGAAGAAGATCTGATCGTTGTAAGTTTCGACGGATCAGCGAGTGTGAAGAAAGGTGTAGGGGCGTATAGCGCGTTGTTATGGAAACTGCCTGAATGGACTGTTATATCGGCCGGTTCAGATTATACTCCAGGTATCACGGTCAATGAGGCTGAATATCGTGGTCTGCTGCTAGGTTTGGATCTCTTGCAAGAGCAAAAGATCGGAAGAGTAATCATATGCGGAGATTCAAACCTGGTGATTCGGCAGATCACTGGAGAGATCGACTGTAAAGCGCCGCGTTTGAAACTACTGAACGATCGCGTTATGAAAGCTTTACGTGGATGGCCAAGACATGATCTTTTGCATGTGAAACGTGATTGGAATCGGAGTGCAGATCACTTAGCCACTATGGCTATGCGTGATCAGGCCGGATCGATAGTCACTGATCAAGCGTTGCTGGAAGAACTGGTGGAGATCAACAGGCTGCCTGAGCTGATCCGTGTGGAAGATGAAAAGGAAGCAGCCCAGATCTTGATTACGACGAGATCACGAACCAGATCACCACCCAACAGATCACCCTCTCGCGGAAGCCTGACAGAGGAAATAGTACAAGAGATGCGGATCGAAAGAATTCTCAAGGCTCAGGATGAGGAAAAATGGATCGGTGATTTGAAGGCGTTTCTAAAGGGTGATCTGGAGAAGCTGAGCCAGAGTGAGGCAAAAGATTGTGCCAAGATCGCGTCTAACTACGAGATCGACGAAAACGATCTATTGTTTTACTATGTCCAAGCTGTTCAGGCCGATGCGGATTTGGACCGATCGGCAAGACTCGTGATCCCGGAGACTTTACAAGCTGATATCTTACACCATTATCATGTTAGTTTGGAGGGTGGCCACCAGGGTGTGGGACGAACGTATCACAGGATCCGTAAACATTTCCATTGGAGAGGATTATATCGAAGTATACAAAAGTTTGTTGGGACATGTACGGATTGCGAAACTGGAAAAGGTATGCCAAATATCCGGGGAAGATCACCTGGAAATATCCAGGCGACCTACCTTTCCAAGTGATAGCGATGGATCACATACCGTCCCTGCCCAAATCGTTCAAGGGCAATACCGAGTTGTTGATCTGGACTGATCTGTTCACGGGATTGGTGATCGCGAAGGCGGGATCTACACGAACGGCTCAACAAGTCGCTTGCAGTTACGAAGAATGTGTTTTTCGACGGTTTGGAGCCAGTGAAGTGATCAGGCATGATCGTGAACCAGGTTTTATGGCCGAAGTGCTCCGATCTTTTAATCAGATGCTTGGCCAGAAACAGAGCGCGACCATGGCGTACCGTCCACAGGCGAATGGTAAAGCCGAATGGATGGTACAAACGTTGACCACAGCTATCAAGATGTATGTCGCAGACTCCGCGCAACAAGATTGGGATGAATATGCGGAGAGACTGGTGTTTGCATTGAATTCCTCTTTTGATCGGATCAGGGGAGATACCCCATTCTATCTGGCATATGGTTGGGACCCCCGATCTACCATCGAGTCGGTGATCCCTATTGGTTGCACACGAGGTCGAGATCGCGAAGCTCGTCGATGGCGTATGGGACTCCAACGTCACTACCAACATGCGCGGGAACGAGTCAACGAACGATTGCGAAGGGCTATCCAAGAAAGAGCTGATCGGAACAATGATCAGGCCAATTCGCATAATATCGAGCCAGGATCAAGAGTTTGGCTTTACTTGGATCGCGTGAAAGAAGGTAATGCCAAGCAGTTAGCACATCTGTGGCATGGACCGTTCCGTGTAGCCGAACTAATCGGTGGTCATGCCGCTCGGCTGATTACCGCGGGTACTGATTATGGAATTTTCCCGATTGTTCACTTGTCGAAGTTGAAACTGGTCCGAGAATACCCTGATCGGCCTAAAAATAGGCTGTCATGCGATGATCAGCCAAGGTTTGATTTTGACGAAGCTCTCTTACCCGAAGATAGTTGGGAAAGAGCGTTGGACCCGAACGAATTCGAGGTGGAGAAGGTTTTGGATACCCGATCAGGCAAGAAGACCCGATTTGGCCGAACCCACCGTGAATACTTGGTTCGTTGGAAGGGTTATGACGATCCCGAGTGGATAGATGAGCGTGATCTGAACTGTGGAGCTTTATTGAGAGAATTTGAACGTGATCGGGTGAGAAGGAATCGATTTGAAGTGATGCAAACCCACGAAGAGGGTAACCAGGAATCTCAATGGCCTGGGTTGACACATTGTGACTGATCAGCAAATATGATGATCGGGCAAGTGGAGATCAGGGCGGTTGGACTGGTTTGGAAGAAACGGATGCATATACATATATATATTACTCAAGAATTATACCTGTACGCATGAGAGTGATCGACATACAAGACGGAAGCGATAATGAGACATGAACAAGATATATGAAGGTGGAACGCGAAAATCATCAAGAAATGTCGTGATATATTAGTGATTATGGAAAACGAAATAGAAGTTGATTATCACGACGATCACAGGCCATATTTAGTGCGCAGGCGAGAAACCGTGTACCCTGGATGATCCATGGGACTCGATCGAAACTGGTTTCGCCAAGGTTCCTGCTGATCGGTCCAGAGCAAGCAATCACGCAGTGTGGCGACCGGAGTTATATGCCCATAACCGGGATACCAATCCCCGCCGTCAGCCTTGAGTCCTCGCGATCCCGCTCGACGAACAGTTAAATGCAGGACGCCAGGGAACAGGAAAACGTCCAGATCACATTCGCCGTGCAGGATTCCGTCGACGATATAATCGCAGATCGTGGCCCGGCTTTGGTGCGCCGACGCTTGCGAGCATGATGGTAATGCTCGATCCACGCGTCCTTGCGCATCGCCGTCGTGATCGGGAAATGGTGTGTCGCCTCCCATATCGCTTGCACGAGCTCCTGGTAATATAAAGCCAAGCGTCCCTGCAGCTCGACAAACCAAGGGCGATCAGGAAACGCCAGCTCGGGCATGGGTGTCAGGAGGACATCCCAGGGTGCTGAATCGATCAGAAGTTCGATAGCACCTCTGGTCAGCAACCTTGGTTGCCACTGCTTGTCTTTGGGTGCCGGCGATCTGGTCGGAAAGATCCAGCCTGGCGGGCGGGACCACAAGCGAGGGACGAGTTTCTGCCGCACTTCAAGAACCCGAGGCGTCAGATCCCAGACCTGATCAGCACTCCAAGGTTTTCGTGTTGCCATATGGGCAGAAGTCGGCTTGCCCTGCATGACGACATACAGATCCATGAACGGTTGGTTCGGATTGTAACTGTAGTCGTTTTCTCCGACCGACGATTGTTTCGCCGGGATGAAAACGCCCGTGAAATTGAGCGGCGGGGCGATCGCTGCCCCAGTGGCCGTCGGAGGAATGTCAGGATCAGCTTGAGCCGGTTGTTCCTCCTCGAGATCATCGTCATCGTCGTCATCTGACTCCAGCAAAGTAACGGCCTGGGCCAGCGAATTCACGCCTGAATAGCTTGGTGCTTGCGTACGGCGATCAGTGCTACGCGATCGGGCCAGAACAGACAGCGTCCTCTCGTCCAGATCAGTCGATTCGTCATCCGAGTCGATCACAAGACGTGATCGCTTGGCGGGAACCATCTTTTGCTTCGACGAGCTGGTCTGCTTACGCTTCCCAGAACTCGAGGCCGAAGGCGCTGATCTTGGCGTCGCCGGTGAACGAGATTGAAATGATGCAGGAGCTTTTGAAGTGCTGATCACGGGCTGATCAGCACTACGGACAGGCAAAGAAGCGACCGAGGACGTGGGCGAAGGCGGGGCAGACTCTGGAGACTGTGGCGGTGTTCCAGATGAAGCAAATGAGCTGATCAGCCCAGGAAGCCGTTGCAAGGCCGTCCGAACTGACCCCGAACCGTTGTCCGGTTTGGTCCACCTATCCATAGTCTGCACCGCAAGGTTCTTCAGGTCGGCGTTATGCTGAAGCCAGGCGCGATCATCGAGCTCTAGGGTTTCAAGTTTAACCCGAGCGAGATTAAGTTCGCGCCGGCAATCTTCAGCCACTTTCCGACTCTCGCACAACCTCTCTGTATATCGGTGCGGCCGATGCGAGAATCAGAAAGTTGTTTGGCCAAGAGCTGGACCTGCTCATCCGACTAGCGAGCCTCGACCTCCCGACGCTCTACATCCTCGGCAGTGCGGATCTTGTCGTGCAGCAGCTGATCACGGTCGAGACGGTGATCATCGATGCGTTGTAGATTATCTACCATCTCGACCATCGAATCTTTCATCGCCTCTATACGTTCATCTGGAAATAAACATGGAGAGTCAAATACGGATTATAGGAAAAGTGAATGAGATGAACGTACCCTGATCGCGGATGGTGATAGTCAACGAGTCGATCAGCGACTGTAAGGAGGCGACGGTGTCCGAAGGCTTGGAAAGTCGCAGAGCAGCGAGGTCGGCTGACAACTGATCACGCTCCATCGTCAAACCCTGAACGCGATCAGTCATGTCTCGCAGATCTTGGCCAAGCCGGTCATGATCTTGGCCAAGCCGGTCATGATCTAGCCGGAGAGCCGATAGCTGGGCAGCCAGATCAGCGGAATCATGTGCCGAAGAATTAGCCGCGGTCCGACGGTCGGATAACTCAGCGGTAAGTGCCCGGTTGGTATCGTACAGAGAAACCAACTCGGGAATTGCACTTCGGAGTTCCGACCGTAGCCGACAAGCCTCCACGGGCCCCAACGTGAATGGGCCCGATCCATCTATCAGGCGAGCGAGCTGCTCCAAGGAACGGAGAGGGCGATCTGATGGAGGTCGAGCAGGAAGACTCCAAGACGGTCGATACGAAGCGAGAGCAGTTGTTGGACGGATGAGGCTGGTCGTGATCGGCGTAGAAGTCGTGATCGGGGCGATCGCAGGGGTAGCCGAGCTGGAGACGGAGGACGAAGAAGCGATCGGGCGGTCAGCCGAAGAAGACGAAGAAGGAAGAGGAGATTGGCTTGCGTCGGCCATGGTGATCGCCAGAGAGGAAGTTTAAAAGTGAGTGAGTCGAACTGCAGTCGTTGTGCGGCTACAGTTAGTCTCAGGGGCGGCTGTGGTAAAGCGATCGGAAAATACTGGGACTGAAGTGGACCACACATGGCCGTTGATTGGTGACGATAGAACACCCATCAACATATGACGGTTGATGGGTTGGAAAAGGTTGATCACGGTTAAGAAGAAAAGATGGCGGACAACGGATATTCATGACGTGGAGAAATCAGCCAAGTACGGTCGTTAAGCCCAGTCCCAGACACTGGCGGAATGATGGAGATCACGATCACGATCGTTACTACAGTCACTAAGTGGGGTTCCCGTGGATGTAATAAGAAAAGAGTGACTGTTGACATGGCGTATCAAGGGCAGGTGACCAGCCGATCTCTGAATGGTATAGTGGTTGAAGTTGACCATGACACGAAGTTACGGCCTGATCAGCCTATCATGCCCGAGCAATGAAGATTAGATGAGGAACGAAGTCGGGCATGTGGAGTGACAGGTTGTGTGAGTGATGAGAACCTTTGGTTGGTCCGAAGATGACGTGGCAAGGCCTGATCAGGCCTGATCAGGCCTGATCAGCCGAGATCAGTGTTATATGGTTTTCCTGACGGGGTATAAAGATCGGAAGTGCGGTTTAGAAGATGAATTGAGTCGTGATGATGATGACCTAGAGCGTTCCCGAGGTGATCAAGGGCTGATCAGCCTGATCACCACCTGATCACTCGGTCGATCACTATGGCGATCGTGGTCAGGGCTGATCAGCCTCTGGTCAGCGTTCAGATGCAAAAGCAAGTAAGTTCTCGGTTTGGTCGGACTATATATGAAGTGGACAAGTGCTGAAGAGAAGGTCTCAAGTGGTTTCAAGGTCGTTTGTTGAAGATCAGGATGGGTTGAAGATCTTTTGAAGAGTCGGGTCGTGATCAGGGCAGAGTCGGTACAGGTCAGCTTGAAGGTGCAGCCAGGATGGGCAAGAGAGTGTTACGCAACCGTGCGACGAAGTAAATAGGTTCGAAGTAAAGGTCAGGCATGAGTTGAGGTATGGTACACAGGTATAGGACTTTGCATATATAATAACAGGTTTAGATTTTCCCCCTAAAGCAAAGAGTCGCTCCGCCACGTGTGCGGTCATTGGGAGCACAGGGTTGATTAGTCCCCTCTTGCTCAACTATTTCCCGGTTAAGACGCGCTTAGACGCATTTTGGCTTACCGGAAGACCCCCGACGGGTTTGTTTTAGGTGATCGAACCTCACCCTCAACGCGCACGTGTTTGGAACACGTTAATAATATTGGTAAAGGTTTTGTGGAGATAACGTTTGTGGATTACTGTGGAAGATCGTGGATTGATCGCGTTTTCTTGGTTTCGTTATATCTCTCTCTCATTGGCTGGCCTGATCAGACGAACTTTCCTGATCAGTGCCTAGATACTGAATAAGTGTCGACCCCAACCCGTTCTCCGGTGAAGATTTCCACCCGAGGACACCCCCCGTCTCGAGAAGGTCATCCCCTTCGACCTGATCAAGATCATCGTTTTCGTCACCGAGTCCACCTAAGTGAGTGTAACCACCCCCGATCAACGGGTACACAAGGTGAGATGAAGTTAAACATAGATCCTGACGAGCATGAAGACCGGCCAGATGACCGGGAGGATCAGATCAGTCACCACAGTGGTGATTCATCTGATTCCGATGCTGATCAGGATCGACGGAGTACCCCCTCCGATAGTTGGTCGTCCGGGCCAGTGGGTATCCGGATTCCACCCAAGACTTCGGTCATGGATTTGGAAATCGGCTCCACCACACTTGTATGGAGAGGTAGTGAAGCGCCTCCATCCATGGTGCTTCATGTAAGTCAGGTTCAGTATCTAGGCCTTGTTCGAGCTGAAGCTGATAATCTGCTCCAAGTTTAAGCGATTCACATTGCTCGTACGCAGCATGGAGAGCTACTAACGACAATTCAAGTGGAAGTAACGCGCGTTGCAACGCCTGGATCGGTGAACGTGGACAACTGAGTATACTACTAGCAGATCAAATACGACTGAAACGTCAACTTGTTCGAGCTGAAGCTGATAATCTGCTGCTAGTTTAAGCGATTCACATTGCTCGTACGCAGCATGGAGAGCTACCAACATCAATTCAATTGGAAGTGACGCGCGTTGCAACGCGTGTCAATATTCCCACTATTCGAGGCCATCTTTCATACCACTTCGGACCCGACTATATCCAACGTGTCCCCGGCGGCCTACGTCGTCTACCTCTGTAGTGTTGCCAGCTGCTTTATGATTCTTAAGAGTTTCTAATGCGCCATCCACTTTTTTCAATATCCGGATTCGTTTTGATAAATAGTGGGTGAACTGTACCAGCGTGTTCCATAAATTTTCTATTAGCGCCAAACACGTCTTCAAACTTTGCATTCTGGGGAATATCTGGATGATCTGAAGGAAATAATCCCCAAGAAAGTTGAATTTTTGGAGTGTTTCCACTGGAATTTGTTTACCAACATGATTCAAAATGTGATGGCCTTCCACACGAAGGTGACGCGCAGCAATATCTTGCTGTCAGTGCGGAATAAATAAGTCTCGGTACTGGTGTATCTTGCCATGGAAGTGGCTACTAGTGGAGCAAGGAAGACACCGATGCGCATCTTAGTCGGTCTTTGTATATTTACTAATGAGCAACTAAGCGTTACGTTTAATAACTTCCTCTATTCCGGATGAAATTTTTTTTACCTCGTTTATTCGTAAATTAATTCGGATGATTCGATGAGATAAAAATGACCATCATTCCTCAACGATGATTCTCATTGGCTGAAAATTTTGCGAGATAGAATCTATGCTAAAAAACCTTGGCCACGAAAACGCCATTTTGCACACCCTTGGACATCGTGAGACGAAACGGAATAATGGAGCACATAGGGCAGGCAAAGCAGTTTCTAAAAATATGGTTTTTGTGTAATATCGCCAAAAAGCCAGATATTTAGGAAGGTTTTTGACGGGGGCAAAAAATGAAGGCTATAAAAAGATCAATTTTGTCTCAGAAAACACCCAATTAGCGCTGCAAAAAATACGACGATGATGTCGCGTGTCTCTGCTACATTTTAATCCAACTTTCGCGGTAAATGGTAGAGGGGTTGGGGAATAGCATCAATTTTTAGAAGTGCACATTCTCCGCCCGAACAGAGGAAGTACTAGTGTGGAAAGAAAAGTGAATTTTCTAAACCCGTCTCGTACTTACTGCTACCATTAGCGCTGTTGGTCAGCCTTATCACCTCTATGAGTTGCTCTGTTAGACTCATCATATTGCGAATGCATCTAAGGCATTTCGTATACAGAAAGAAGGGACTTTGACAGGTTGACATATATTCTTGTCCACGGATAGAATGTACTTCGTACCTGTCGGATCTGACCCTCGCCCGACGGCGTCGGTATATCTCCCTCTACAACTCGCAAAATGAGCTTTTGCAACCTTCTAACACCAAATATCACGATGAGTTGTTTCCGTGTCTCTAGTTCTGAAAAATGCACAAGCATACATGTGTGCTCTTAGCGAAAGAACCTTTGGCATATACTCAATCACTGTATATGACAGTCACAAAAGTAGTACCGTATCTCCCCCCCCCATAGATGACGTTTCCATATCTGGACCACTCGGCTCGTGAGTGCACTACTTAAGGCGGTTATTGAGCTTGTAGTCCCATATTATACCACCTCTGTTCTGTTTTTTTTGGACATTTCTTCAAAAAAGCATTTGCTTTGAGATTAGTATAACCTTACAAATTTTATGCTGTCTGTTTGAATTTTCAACTCCAACATGAGCAAATCGCAAAACCAGCACTAGTCAAAGTATTACTTATGAAAAGCAGCACCTGTCGCAAAACAAGCACCAATAAAAAGACGAATAGTGTGGTCCACTACATTTCGAACATAATTAGTCTGGCAGGGGATTTATCTTAATATACAGAGGCCACTATCGACCTTGCCGCTGTACGTGCGTGAATTGGCTACTGGTGTATTGTGTGAGTATTTTCTTGGTTGTTGTAGTGCTCACTTTTATAATGATGTTGTGGGTATGAAAAGGATACTACAAATACCAGATGGGTAAGCTGCTTCTATTGTGGGGTTTAGAAGGACCTGGTTGTAACTATTATCTGTTAATTCTTGTAGGATTCTCTGTTCCGCGTCGTTTTCTTCCTCGTCGAAAGAAGTGGGTTGCGTCTGGCAAGTGTTTATTGCGACGCTGATTCTGTCGTGTATTTCAGTTCTCCCCGCGCGAAATCGCATTGAAATTATCAAATGTACGAATCGCTATCCCGTAGATGGACGCACGCGTAGAAAGAAGCGATTGTTTGCTTATATTTTGCTTGCATGATTAGTAGGGCTGGTCAAGTACTCAAAGAGTACGACCACAAGACACTTAAAAATATTTATATTTTTCGCTAAATGCTGCCCTCTCCTATCGTCCAAATTTGATGCGACACACACGAAGAAAAGATTAGGATTGCTCTGACAAAAAAACTGTTGAACAGAGGCTAGAAGAGTAGCTTATGACTGGAGCTGAGCTTTACATGACGTTTCTTGTTTTTTTATGTTTGCGCCACTATCTCATCGTGGGTTGATATATCCGTTGACAATGAATTTCATCTAAACCTTATACGTTTGGTGGGTGTCCGAAGTGAGAGTACATAGTGTATATTTTAATCGTAGAATTAGATGTTCGAAATGTAGTGGACCACACTTTTCGTCTTTTTGTTGGTGCTTGTTTTGCGACAGGTGCTGCTTTTCAAAAGTAATACTTTGGCTAGTGCTGGTTTTGCGATTTGCTCTAGTGTGGGTGCAGAATTACTGAAGCCCACACTAATTTCGATTTCCACTTCTAAATTTGCGATATAGGCCCCTAATCGTTTATACGATAGGGTTTAGGACTAAAATGAACAAAAGTAATCAAACCCGGTCACCGTTGGACGACCCGGGTCCGAATACCGACCCAGACAACCCGGAGGGGAAAGGGCTAAGTCAATCGCACGAGACGGTAGCGACGGCGGAGAGTGTGGTGGACGAAATTGTCCCGGAATCGTCAGAGTCCTCGGGGGCCGAGGAAGCGGGACTTGAGGTGGTCACGAATCCTGGAACAGACGGGGTCAACAACAAACCGGAATCAGAACCGGTAATACCGGATTTGGAAGCCACGGCCATTCCACCAAAATCATCAGGAATATCGGTTAAGCCGGTTATTTCACCTGGAGTGAGTAACACAAATCAGGATGAAACAAATCAAAAACCAGAAAAACAATCAAGTGACCCAGGAAAGTCACGGATCAGCATGGTGGGACAAGTTGAGTCTCAGGACCCTAAAAATTTGGCCCAGGCACTCTACACTGCGCTCACTCAAGCATCAACCACCAGGCCAAGAACACAGGCCTGGTTGGATATTACGCAAGAACTTTTTACGGCAATCTATGTCAAGGCGCGGGGCCCAGTGTCCAGGCTATCTGATGTCGCGAAACGTTTACCTACCCTTAAAGCATCGGAGATTGAACGGCTTCTAGACTTTTACGAGCTTCTTGTGTAGACGAAAAGAAGGAATGGACAGAATGGCGCAAACAGGTTGTTGGATTAGCACTACAAGCTCAAAGGTCGCCGCAGTCTTTTGAAGGAATAATCTGGAAGGCGATAGGGCAGGAGAAGGTGAAGAAAGCGGAGGTACTGCCTGCGCCGTTACAAGGATGGGCAAATAAGGTGGCAGGACCAGCGGTCACGAATTCAGAGGAAAAACTTTTGAAAAAGACGTTCCTATTTAAGACTGAAATTTACGCACCAGAGGGGATTCTTCGCTTACGTGCAGTTTGTGAAAAACAGTACGGGAAGTTTGCACCGATGATGGTGCGAGAAGGTAGTGCAGATGAATGGCGGATCGTGCATGGACTTGTGGAAGGAACGATAATCGCAATACAATTACCACAATTCTTGAAGCGAATAATGAAAATTGACGAACAAGTCCGACTAGTGCAGACGATCAGAGCACAAGTCGAAGGATGCCTGGTAATGGACCTAAAGGGTGAGAGCCCGATTAAAGAAGCTTTCTTGAGTACCAAGAGTATTCAAGAAAGTATAGTGACAGCTGCGGCTACACGTGGCTCTGGAAGTGTGGAATTATGGCGAATGGTGGCGCAGGTCAAGAATATCAGTTATGATGGAGGAAAGCATGCATTATATTTCCATTTTTATACAAGGGATATGGCCAAGAAGTTTGTGGGTTTGACAGTACCTTTCCATAGGTACGACCATTCCCTCTACAATTTACATCAAGAGGTGTCTTCAGCTGATGCTTCGCATGGGAGAATCAACTGGATAGTAATGGAGAGAAGTATGATCACAACGGTTATTACTCTTGGTGCTGAAGAATATTACGCGGTCAGTCGACCTACTCAAACTGTCTGGATTTCTTAAAAAGTTACCTGGAGTAGATTTTCAACTTGACGATTTAGATAAGGGTTGACCTTTCTCTGATACGTCAACGTTATGGGAGTTGATTGTGGAGTCTGATGCAAGCCCAACAGTACTGTTGGATGTTCGACGCATATATTGGGGCCCCACAATGATTGTTATTGAACACCCATCCATGCGTGGACGTAAGCAGTGTTTAAGATGCGGGGACATAGGACATCCAATGCGGAAGTGTGTCAAACCGCTAGCTGAAAAATTGAAGTCGAATTGTATTGAAGTGAAATTGCAGGATTCGAAACAATATGCGTCTCAAGACACAACTTTCCGCAGTATGGATGAACTTCGAGACCAGGTAAATGCAGTAAGGAACAATCAACACCGGACACAAACATCAGAAGAAGACTCAGAGGAGAAAGGTGCTACAGTCACCGAGGACGAAGGACAGAAGGCAGTGACATGTGTAACGCCCTGCAAACCGGCTGAAAGGGGAGATAAGCAAGATCATGAGGCACCCAAGGCTGATACTCAGTCGCGTTCACGGAGTCAGCCAGCAATGTCGGATTGGGTAACGGTTAAGCGGTACAAAGGGAGAAGTGGCGCCTGTCAACCAGAGGACAAGGCGACAGAGGAAAAGAAGGAAGAAACGAAAGTAGAATCTAGTCTCAAAAGAGACATTGAGAATTCAACACAGGATGAGGCCCGAACAATTATAGGCCAACAAGAGAAGCAGGTGTCAGGGGTAAAAGTAGACACGAAGGAACTAGTAAGGAAGAAAAAAAAGGATCGTCAGGCTCGGCAGCATGATCGAGAGCAGAAAGCTAACATTCTTCAAAAAAAAGCGGCCACATTACTGATGCAAGAGGGGAAGGTCAAAACTTTCCTAAATGAGGTTATCACACAAGTGGAAACAGAGGAAGGGTTGATACAACCAGTGAAACCGTTGGATGTGGAAGATGTAACGCAATTAGACCTGATCTCTATACCTAAAGTGATACAATCCTTGGGGCTAATATCGACACCAACTCCAGCGACAGGTATTTGTCAGGTCTACGCTGTTTGCCAGGCATTGGCATGTTCACAAAAACTACGTGACAATGTTGATTTATTAATTTGATGTCGAAGAAATTGAAAGAGGGGTGTATCGTCAGAGCTCTGATAGATTTTGATTTGAAATTTCCTCCCGGAACGAGGAAACCAACGCTGATAGAACTCGGACGTGCGAATCATAGAATTACGCCTAAGGAATCTAGGAGACTTTTCCACGAATATCTCTTAGAGTTTGCTGAAAGCAGCTCTAAGATCGACGAAAATATTCCAAGAACCAAATGGGGCAGCACGGACACCTTGAAATCACTGAGTACGTTGCTTCAACGGGAGATTTATGTCCTAAGTCACCCGCCTGGGATGAAATTACCTGGATTGTTACATCTGACGCCAGAAACTCGGATTGTACGGGGGAAAACATTCCAAATGAGTGGAGAATACCCGATGACGGTGGGTGTCTTCTACGAAAAGATGCGAGCTTTCCTAAAGGTAGAGATGATGGAGCGTCAGGAGGGACAACGGCCATTGATTTTAGTCTACAGTGGACAACATTATTCAGCCATATTAAGTGGGACAAGATGTGGAATATCAGAGGATATACCTATGAATGATAATAGTGAAGACGAAGATTACGATGATGACCGACCATGCGACAGAACCATGGAACAATATCGTACGGATGGTGATAGATTGCAAGAAGACCCTTCCCAACGGGAACAGCTTCTGAACCGAGATAACAATGTTGGATCGCAATCGATAGCTTCCTCACAGGAGTTAGCACTAAGTACGGATGGATCGATAACCAGTTATGGAAATCAATCCCCCTGGGATCCCGACGATTGGGATGGCAATTATGAGGATCTTCTACACAGGTTAAATGGACCGACTATACACCACAGTTTGAAGTGTGAGATTACCCAGATAATAATGTCAAAGGACCCCAGAATGTGCGAATTATTGCACTTTTTATCGGATACAGTCTCGAAGTTATCATTACCGGAACAAGAGCGTTTGCTTCAGGCTGACTTAACCGACCAGGATACCTGTACGAGATTTCTACAGAAGTATCAAATCGATACTGCAACAATGGTATGAGCGTGTGTGGTGGGATCATCACTCCGAACAAGAACAATTACGGATATCAGACAGCGCAACATCAGATTCAGAGTATAAGGAATCTGATCATCCAGACAGTTCGCAGGATACAAAACAATCCAGTACAAGTGAAAGCCCTATGTCGAAACGTATTTGTCGTAGAGATAACGACGGGGAGGAGGCTGAATCTATGGAGATTGTACCGGTACAAAGGGAGTTATTTGATGAAATGATGAAATGTGATTCAGAACCAAATATCATGACTATGACTATAGATGATTTTAAGACGGCTTGGAATCAATTATTGCTACATTGGGAGGAACAAACAGGGATTCCATATCCTTTACTCAGTTCAACAAAGACGCTTTGGATTAAAGCGGCACATTTGGAAGCCAATCGATTACTTCACTTACTTAAAGCGGTTCCAGGGTCGTATTATATTTTGGATAGTGTTCATGGCAGTGTGCTAGTTGAACTCACCAAAAGTTGGAGGGAGCAATCTTGGCTTGCTGTAGTGGATGCCGGAAAAAGAGAGAGCATGTTAGACATCTCAGGAGATTGGTTTTCAGAATGGGAACAACGATTCAACGTGATGAAAACTTCCGCACAGAAAATTGCGATAATGAACAGTTCGCAGGAATGGGCGAGGCCCCGGAAAATTCAATTCGGGGGTAATGCAGTGTTTAAGTTATTGGCTCCCCGCCAAGTGCCGATTCTAACGAATATGCTCCTCAGTGCTCATCGATTCGCGGAACAGATTGCCGCCTTGATAGGAGAAAATTATCAGTCAGCTGATACAATTTTATGTCTCTTACAGCGACATCTTCACCTGGTGGATACGAACAAAGATTATGCAGCACAGATAGATGCGATTGCAAATGGAGTGACAGGAGCTTGGAAGGATATTTTTACATTCATGCTCTCAGAAGTATCATTCAATTAGTGGGGAACAGTGAAGTTAAAGCAGTCGAACCAGACCAGGACGGTCAGGGTCGGTACCAAGGGCACTGCAGTAGGGCAAACATCACCTTCGACGTACTGTAACATGAAAACATTAGATATTTTACGACACGTCGACTTATGAGAGATTTAGAATATACGCCGTTATCGGGTTCTGAATCATCCAAGCCACACAAGTTGACAAGCATATTTCTGAGCCAAAATGTCCGGGGATTTGCTAAAAAAAACGATATAGATGATTGGTTCAATGCGTGGAGATGGGGTAATTCAAATTATGTGGCACACATCATCCTGCTTCAAGAAACACACATTGTGTCATTAGCAGAACAGGATGAAGTATCACGAAAATAGGCGTCTCTCTGGGGAAACCAGGGACATAAAAAGATACTTTTCTACTGGAGCGTGCATACCACTAAACAGGGAGGCGTCGCGACTTTGGTGAACCCGGTTGTGGCAGATCAAGCTGTTTCTTGGAAACAAACGCTGTGGTCTAATAGATTTCTAGTGGTAAAGTGGAATGATTCTCTATTGATTAATGTCTACGGTCCGTCCAGTGATTTTAAAAGTCGAGAACTATTTTATGGAGCTTTACGGACAATTTTTGAACGAAAACCTAAAAATTGCTTTTTGGGGGGAGACTTTAATTGCGTAGATTCACCAGCCCTAGATCGACTTGGTGGTATGCGTACAATGCGTCCAGAGAGTAAGGCTTTGGCGAGACTTTTATAAGAATGGAAATTATGGGATACTAGGATTCTAATGATGCCTGCCACAGACGAGGTTTCCATTGACCCATCCGACCATTATACATATTGGCGAGGGAACCAAGCCAGTCGGATTGATCGCTTTTATGTCTCGGACAATTGGAAAAACTGGGTGGTCTGGGTGGATGTTGAAGCACCACCAGTTTATTCAGACCATAAGCAGGTGTATTTGTGTTTAAAAGATCCGAGTGTGTCACAGAATCAATTGGCGCATAGGCGCATCCCTATCCTTTTTATGGATCGAATCACGATCAAATACATTCCTTGTTATTAGATCGCATCACGAGATACAACAGTCAAAACAAAGATGAACCTAGTTGGGATACGAGAATGGATGTGTATCGTGAAATAATTTTTCAAGTCCGGAAAGTGGCTAGACGTAGGAAACGCCGCCTGCATCATCTTCAAAGAACTGTTCGAGACGATGCGAAATCCAGGCAACATTTAGTTTCGGCTCTATCTGGGGTATTGCATAAGGAACGATCGTTTCGCCGGGGTTTACGGTTACATAGATCTTCTTCAGACGTACGATGGTTGTTCAAACGGGCCTCAGTTTGGGAACGTGACCAAACGGTAACCAAAATCGACGCGATCTCGGGCCCTCCATTCCCAGATTCCTTATCCATACCGGATAAATTCGCGGCCACCTGGCATACTATTATGGGATGTAGCCACCGAACTGAACCAAGCGCAAATTTACGAGACAGGACGACACACTCCATGACGGTACCTGATCATCGAAAGGTTACAAAAGCTCAAAATTCCGCCCTCCTCGCAGAAATACAGGAGGAAGATGTACATTGGGCAATAAAATGTTTAGATAGAAGAAAGGCAGCTGGTCAGGACGGATTAGGAAATGATTTTTACAAAGATTTTGCTGACTGCTAGTGGAGCCCCTGACGAAGCTTTTTAACACTTTACTGGAGGGAGGCAAACCACCTCGGTCTTTTTTAAAGGCAGTGGTGATCCCATTACGGAAGAAGGGAGACTCAAATAATGCTCTTGATTACCACCCTATTTCTTTATTGACAACCGGTTACAAGCTGTTCGCAAAAATATTGACAAGGAGGTTACAGGCTTTCTTAGGCAAATTTTTTGGAGACACTCAGCAGGGGTTTGTATCTGGTCGCCGTATGGATAAGACAGTAATTATGATGAAAGCAATCTTTGAAACATACCGATTAAAACAGAACGAATCTGCGGCTAAGAGTGCAGGAATTTTATTTTTGGACTTCAGTAAAGCTTATGACACTGTTCATAGAAAATATTTACTGCAAGTCTTACACGTCTTTGGTTTCTCGGATCAATTTGTGGATTTAATGGATCGAATACATGCTGGAACTTCGGCGGAATTTTTGGTCAACAATCAATTTCTGATCCGCTCCAGGTAATACATCAGGGATGTCCCTTGGCACCCCTTCTGTTCATTTTAGCGGTCGAACCACTGGCGCTAGCCTTGCTTCAAGAAGAAAGGATTGCGGGGATTCGACTTTACATCAGGATTTTTCCATCCAGCATCGTTTCTCTGCGTTCGTGGACGACTCCACGATATTCGTCCAACATGCGAAACTGGTACCTATCGGCCTGGAAGTAGTTCGTCGTTTCGGCGATCTTTCAGGTTTACAGGTTCAGCCGGCTAAAAGTAAATTCGTCTTCCTAAATACGAAGTTTGTACCAGAAAGTTGGTACAAGATACCGGTTTTACCGGAAGGAGAAACAATCCGATATCTCGGTTATTTCTTTGGGTGGACTACTTTACCAACAGTTAACTGGGCACTACGAATAAGAAATGTACAGAGGAGGTTAGCAACGGCAACAGAATGCGGAACTGCTTTTGTGGAACGTGTCCAATTGTTTAATGTCATTGCAATACCATCCATCCTATTCACCCCACGAATGTTTGAATCCCCAGCAGAGGTGATGCGAGAGCTGGTCAATATTCAGAAAGCGTTTTTATGGCGTAATCGTACGACGAGTGAAGGAGGGAGGCATAAGATATCGCCCACGTTACTCTTCACGCCATATGCGGCTGGGGGAGTAGGACTAATATCTATCCCAGTCGCTATTAAGATTCAACGCCTCAAGCTAGCATGTCAGTGGCTAATTGCAGCGAGAGATAGCTATCAGCAGGCGTGGCTGGATTTGGCAGGAATAGGAGAAGATATTCATTCGGGCCGGTTACTAACACCTGTGAAAGGTTACAAAGTTTGCAAAGCAGGCACAATCGTGGAGCTAGGAGCGACACAAACAGTAGCGAGAGCAGTGAAGGAATTGCTTGGGCCAAGACAGGGCGATCTGGAGAAATTAGACGGATATACCCGGGAGGTGTTACCGCGGGTAATCACTTCAATGGAATCGCGATTTGAGATGAAAGGGTTGGGTTTGAAACTGAAGGACGAGTTTACGATACAAGTAGACATTGAGACCTGCCCATATCATGACATACTTCCCACATCAACTATTCCTTTTTGGGGGACATATGGTTGGGATTCAAATCCATGGATACGGAAGGAGAAGGCACCGACGTTATCTTCCAAGAAATATTATCGTATTCCACCGGTATCTATCCGTGACATAAGAATACTACGACTAACGAGGAATACTTTTATGTGGCAGGTGCAAGGACTGGATGGGAATTCCCATACTTGTGCAAAAATCGGTCGCTGGTTATGCTCTATAATAGTGGCGTCCACTAGAGTGGAGATAGGTCATTACATAGGAGAACAACCTCCGATTCGTTTCTGCAGTGGACCAACGTGTTTGGAGATGCTTACGTGGGATGTGGTAGCACCAGGCAGAGTCATAGGATACGGTCGGAGAAAAGAGGACAGTGTACATTTGGAACAGAAAGCAGATGGGATTATATGGGAAATTGTTTCCAATGACCTAGAGATTAAAGATGAGAACGAATAGATTCTGGGGGAGTTAGTCGTTTTTCATCCGCACCCAGATATTCATCTTATCGGCTGGCTAATGGAGGACAAAACACCAATAAGGAGGATATCGTCGAAATTCCGTCGTTCATTTCGGAAGATGTACTTCCATGGGGTGGCGCCTCAACTGAAACCTATTTTAAAGGAATGGAAACATCGAGGCAGCTCTAGTCGCTGGTGGAATGACATACAAGATGTTGAACCCAATCAGGTATGTGATCATAATAACTTGTTGACTAACTATCAGGTTTGGGTGCAATATCGGGTTATTACTATGCAATTGAACACCTTCTATGCCCGGAGCCAGGCAGACAGGAAAATTGCTTTAGATACGGGATGTAAGAGTCTACGAACTGACACATGTCATATCATGTGGGAGTGCCCGAGAGCCCAAGCTTTCTGGAGAAGATTATTGCACCACTGGCGAGGAAAGACGATCACGGATTCACGCTTATTTGATAATCAAACCGCGATAGTGACTAGGTGTGCCCCACCGGTTGGTCTTGGGATAAAGAAGGCGATGATAAGGCAGTATGGATGGTACGATGAAACCTACACGGAGGTATTTCATCGGTTATGGTAAGGAATATGCGGGATTGGGATGGCGTGGTTATGGCAATTGCGCAATCAAACCATTTTCCAAGGGATAGTGAAAGAGGCGTATGAACATCTGGAATTTGTATGGAATCAAGTTCGAGCTCAAGTTGAAGCAGTAGCAGAATACGAATCCAAGGTTTATGCGTTGCGAGAAGAGGGGATCCGACTGAAAATCAGTTCACAGTGCATTTTCACCCATTCACCAGCACCGGACCCAGACTTTAGTAACACATCCCACGATAACAGTTACCTGTCCAGAGCAGATAACCTATCTGTAAAGCCTGAGCCTAGATTGCATTCTAGATTAGACATGTGATTAGACATGTTTATAGTAGCTAATAGTTAAGACTAATTAGACTACATTTACTACTACACTAGTGGTTCTCGAATGGAGAAATAATGGATTGTCATTGGTCAGATCCATCACGCATCCTACCTCATCCTTCTCGATCCGTCATCCAAAAATAAAAGAGGAGGCTGGAGAAATGCAGCAGGTTGGCATGTGATTCGCCAAAAAGACCGAAGAAGAATGCTCGTAATTGGCTGTTATTCCTGAGTAGAATGAGCTATTTTTAGTCTTTTCTTTTCAAACCTCCGGCCTCTGTGGTCGGCACAAGAACGACAGCACACAAATATTAGCTGAGATAACAAATAAAAGGAAAAGTTCGTCTATGTAGGAAAGTGTAGATAGCCACGTAGTCGCTCCTAGCTCCACGTAACGATAATAAACACCGGTTAGTGCGTTTATAATACTTCTTGTTACGACGTGCCGCCCTATCGGTCAGTATAGGGTGTGTGTGTATGCTATGCGTGTCTTCTTCACTCAAAACGTCTGGCGTGTCAGTGCCAGGCGTGCGGAAGTGCTCAGGACGTAGATGCTTGACGTGCTGTTTACTCGAAAAAAATGAAAGTATATATTATGTAAATTTTAAGTGCAGTTTTAGCTAAAATACCACTTAACCTAAAATTCACAATATGCATAGAAACCACGATAATCTCGATAGCAAGAATTTAACGTCAGTTTTTACTTCAGATCACATCATCCAAAATTCCAACACTCCTTCCGAGAGTACCGGGGCTTCGTGGGCAGTCCATATCAACGTAAGCATAGAAACCGTAGGTTCACCAATAGCGCATCATCGCCATAATCGTAATAAACCATCATTTTAGTCCGATTTGTTCGCATAGTTCTTGGATTCTTGGCGCATGTAAAGTCTTCGTGGGTAAGTCAGCCACCATATTCCCGCTCGACACATGCTCGGGCTCCACAATTCCACGTTTCGTAAAGTCGTTTAAGAATTTCAGCTTCACGTCGATATGTTTTGCACTTGCCGCGCTTGCTTCATTCTTGAGCTGCTTGATCGCGGCTTGGTTACCAATCTTCAGCACTATGGGTGTCTTTGTTACACACCCAATTCCTCGAAAAGCTCCTTCAAAACCAGTGCTTCCCTTCCACCTGCAGCGCCCGCAACAAATTCCGCCTCTGCAGTCGACAGAGCAACAGATCCCTGTTTTTTACAGCTCCATCCTGCAATAACTCCACATACAAAAATCACATTCACGCTAATACTCTTTCTGTCCACACGATCAGCGGCATAATCAGCATCGCTATTGCTGACAGTTCGTAAAGGTAATTTCACTTCGCTATCTCCACGTAAATGCAATTTTAGAGCCTTGCTGCCTTTTAGATATCTGGCAATTCGTATCGCAATTTTAAAATCATTCAGGCTTGGTACGTGCGTGTGCCTCGTTGAACGGTGCACAGCAAACGATATATCCAGTCGAGAAATCCGTGAAATCCATAACAAACTCCCCACAAGAGACTGAAAATCTTTCACCGTAGGTCGTTTTCCACGCGAGTCAATCGGCAACATTTCATTTAGTTCTTTTGGGTCTTCTAAGTCCGAGATGGGCGTCCTCACCACATTTGCCTCCTTTAGTCCATGTTTTTCGAGCATCTCCACAATAGTGCTCTCTTGATCGATGGTGTATCCATTCGTAGGATCACCTAAAATTCTCATTCCGAGAAATTTTTCCACGTTACCCAAGTCTTTCAATTCCAAAACTTGCATTTTCTCAAAGAAATCATCCACTAAATGTGTCTTCGTAGCTGTAACCAATAGATCATCAACATATGCGCCAACCACGATCGTACCTCTTTCATCAATTCTCACAAAAATGCAGGTGTCTGTCAGACACTGAGATAAATCCATTTTTACCAAAGTGTCACACAATAAGTCGTACCATAGTCGCCCTGCCTGTTTCAGGCCGTAAAGATTCCGTTTTAACTTGAGCATTAGCTCCTTCGAACTCGTAACTTCTAGTTTTTCCAATGTGTCACTTGAAATCTCCATACCTTGCGGTATTTGTAGGTAGATATCATAGTTTTTTTCCGTGCTCGCTTTCGGGTAAGCTCTCGGGACATCTCCATGCCTCGCTGGCACATTCCACACAATCGACAATATCAAAATAGTCTTCATATTCATTATCTCCATAACTGTCGAAAACGTAAAAAATAATTTTCGCCATACCCCTGCTTATCCCCACGAGCCACTAGACGTTCCTTGTATCTCTCCACAGTACCGTCATTCTTGAGTTTAGTTTTATAAACCCACTTGGTGGGTAGCGTCTTTACTCCATCTTTACGCTTCATTATCTCCCATGTTTCCAGGTCTTCCAGGGCTTTCAGTTCTGCCCTCTCAGCGACTTTCCATTTCTCTGATTGATTCCCCCTATGAGCTTCGAAATAGCTCTTGGGGTCTGGCGTTCCAGCAATCTTTCCACTGTCCGGATTATCAACATTGCACACTGCGAAAGCAAAGAACGAATTTCCTTCGTTCACTCCGTCTTGTCTTTCGTCACTCGAATCTTCATCTCCAACTTCTTTGCGTTGTCTTTCCTCTTCTTCAAATTCGATCAATCTTTGCGTTTTCTTCACTTTTCTTGTCGATTTTCTTGGCTGTAACTCCTGCCTTGGTTTCGTCTCGCGAGTCTTGGTTGTTCTCTCCTTTTGTGTGAATTTTCTCCATTGTTTTCGTGATTTGTCTCCACTTCACCATTTACCATACGTAATAGCTTCTCATTTTCCTTTTCACCCAATGTTTCCACGTGATACACATGTCTTGTCGTGGTTACGACCCTGTTTTTTAGAAGCAACACTTTGTAGCCCTTAGTTTCGTCGCTTTCCAAGTATTAAAGCTTTTTCCGCATGTTTTCCAAGCGATTTATTCCTTGCATCACGCCAAACCATGCACGGCGATCCGAAAATTACTATGTCGGATATATTTGCTTTTTTCTTCGTAAGAACTTCGATCGGAGACGTCTTTCGCACATTCGCTCGCGTTGGGCTTCGGTTTAAGATGTAGCTAGCGTATTCCGCCGCTTCAGAACAAAACCGTAAGCGGAACACCAGATCCAAAAATCATACAGCGAATCATGTCCTGTTCATACGCTTTGCTTTACCATTTGAAGCAGGATTTCCTGCTTCCGTGATCTGTCTTCTAACTTCAGTTCTTTTACAAAATAAATCCACGTTTCTGTATTCACCACCTCCATCAGTACGTAACACGTGAATTCGACAGTTAAACTCATTCTCAAACCACGATAAAAAATGTTCAAACTTCTTTGCAGCTTGATCCTTCGACTTCGCGGGAAAAACGCGAACGTAATTTGAAAAATGATCAACGAAAACGACCAAGTACTTGTTTCCGCGTCGATCTCTGGGGGTAATCGGCCCCTTCAGGTCTCTGCAGATGACGCCACCGATTCTATCGATCGGCGCATTCTGTCCGCTGTCTTGCCTTGGTTGTTTCGTACGCGTTCCCTTGCCTTCAGCGCAGGTCAGACAATTCGGTCTGCGCCTGTCGGTCAGCTTTATGCCCGATGCCGGGTCTTTTGCTAATCTTTCCACGGTATCGTAAGTTAAGTGTCCCAAACGTAAGTGAAAAATATGTAATGACCCTTCTTGTGGGTCATCACGTTCACCACTCTCCATAGTCGTCATAATCATATTCGTAAAGCTTTCACACACACTTAATTCCTTCATCAGTCTTAATTTCGCCGTAAACACACACCCAATGACTTCAACATCGAACAGTACACTGCTTCCATGCATCATTTTCATCGTTCTTCCAGTATCCTTGAGCGTGCATCCTTTTTTGTTGAGATTGCCAAGCGAAATCAATTTTTTTTTGCCAATTTTGGCGCGTAATATGCTTCCGTAAGCAATATCGTCGCAAACTTGCTTTTTAAACGCACTTTTCCAACCTTTGTCACACTTAATCTCGCTCCATCAGGTAAAAGTAAGTCCTCATTTTCTCCACAGTCCACTGCGTCTTCGAGATAATCTTCACTTGACACGAGATGGCGACTTGCACCGCCGTCAATTATCCATAGTTCTTTGTCATCAAGTATGTCCTTCTTTGATGTTTTCTGTGGTCTCCTTCCATGCTCAATTGTAGACAACACAAAATTTCTTTCACCATTTTCATCCGTCCTTGGTCTTGGTTTACGCTCGAAATTTTTATCTGCGTCTTGCGGTTCCCTTTTTGACAATACTTTTGCGTGTGTCCTTCCATTCCACACGTGAAACACGTTCGTTTCTTTTTCCGCTCATCAACGAAATTTACCACACTTCTTGCTTGTTTCTTGACCTTTGCTGCATCGTCTTCTAATTCCTGTGCCCACGCAATGAGTTCTTGTGCATGTAATATGTAATCCATGCGTTGTGGCTTGTATCGAATCATTAGACCCATCTTCAGGTCGGGAGCTGCATATTTCACAATGTTTTCAACGATAAGTCGTTCATGTGATCCGCTTTCGCGTGCCAACGCCACTAGGTATAAGAAATGCTGGGTCCATGACCTCCGAGCATCCTTTTCTTGCGCGAAAAGTAGTGCAGCTTGTTGGTGTGTAATGTTCACTTTAAATGCGTGATAGAGTTGATCCAAAACATAGTAAAGCTCCTGCGATATTTGTCACCATGTCATTATGTTGGCTTGAAAATAATTGGCTGCCACGCCCTCCAAATGTTCACTTAGTTGATTGACTTTAAGACGCTCTGTCCACACAAATCCAGACAAAAGTTGTGCCACATCCACTGCTTCAATAAACCGGTAGGCCCATTGCCTAAAACCTGCACCCAAACCAGGATAAATTTCTTCACCCGTAAAATTCTTTATTGTCAACTTAGGAATTTTCATGTTTCCACTTCGGCATACATTTTGCCTCTCTTGATTTTCATACATGCGCGGCCCGTTTCTCCCTGGCGCTTGCCATTGCGCACCACGCTCAATTCCATTGTCACCACCTAAATCCTCAACGTCATCCGTTTTCCAAACGGGCCATTGTTCTTCACCGCCTCTTTAAAGATGCTATCATGCTCCGAACTCTTCGATTTAGGTGAGATAATCGATGCGCAATCCTGCGACTTTTCTTCTTCCATAGCTTCAATTTTATTCTCTAGGCGTTTGATGTACGCCATCATAGCCGCCATATCCACTTCTTCGTCAGCCATTTTTCCACTCAATTAGATTTTGTAACCACAAACGAGAGAAAAATATACGAGAACGAAATAATCCAATGTCTCCCTTTGGTATAGGGGACTTCCACCGAGAATCGTACTTTGAACGAAAACTTGAGTAAACTTCGAAAAACCTAGCAAAAATAGTCCTGAACCCCGTAACTTGGGCTCATATCCTGTAGAAAAGTGTAGATAGCCACGTAGTCGCTCCTAGCTCCACGTAACGATAATAAACACCGGTTAGTGCGTTTATAGTACTTCTTGTTGCGACGTGCCGCCCTATCGGTCAGTATAGGGTGTGTGTGTATGCTATGCGTGTCTTCTCCACTGAAAACGTCCGGCGTTTTAGTGCAAGAAGTGCTCAGGACGTAGATGCTTGACATGCTGTTTACTCGACAAAAATGAAAGTAAGTGTAGTTTTAGCTAAAATACCACTTAACCTAAAATTCACAATATGCATAGAAACCACGATAATCTCGATAGCAGGAATTTAATGTCAGTTTTCACTTCAGATCACATCATCCAAAATTCCAATAGTATGTTCATTACTAAAAGTATCTGCAGCGATAGCGTTGCGAATCTTGCTTTTGTACTGAACTATTAAATCTATAACATTCTTCATAAAATTATATTGAATTTAAAATTATTTAATTAATTTAATATAAAATTCAATAAATAAAACTGCTCTCTGGGTACCCTATGCTAAGTATACATGTATTTTTAAAAGTTTGGGCTAGCTAGACAGCCAATCAGCAGTGTGTAAAGTAGCGGTACGCAGTAAAACCGATCGTCGTTTGGGCTGTCAATGGGTTCCAGCAAGACTGCCTGTCAAAACGGATGTATGGGAATTATACGTTTGCTTCATAATATAGGAATGTCATTATGTTCAGCTGCGCAGTGGTTGCTGCTGCAAGTAGCGGTCATTTGGAGATTTTTCACAATTCGCTACAGAATTGGTTTTCGGATCTTCAAAACCACTTGTTGCCAAGTTTCTTGCTTTTAGAAAATGTCATACGCGAATAATCGCGCGACTTAAGTTTTCCGCCTTGACAATTACAATGTTTATTTCGTGTAATCCACAGCTACTCACTCGATAATTGCCAACTAGATTTTAACACATTCGAGTATCGTTCTGCCCATCCCAGCAACGTATTTCCGAGTGCGGAAATCTTTGTCCTGCTCGTGTTGTCCCGTTACACTGACTACATGTGCTTCAAAATTTCTAAGCGTCCAAATTGAACTGCTTATCACATCACTCCGTCGAATGCTAATTACGGAAACAACTAAAACGTTTTTGTGACCAACAGATGCTTCATAAAGCAACGTGTGTCTAAATCACCACTTTCTATTGTGATTCGTGGTAAAAAGATCATCGGTGAAGAGTTGCTGAATCTCAATATAATAGATACAACAGAGCCTAGAGCCCCGTCTATAAAATCCACAAATATGACGAAAAAGACATCGATTGTAATAATCACTGTTGAGGCTGCGGCCGGCACTTAATATTTTAGAAGATGGGAATACTTGAAGATATAACGTATTTAAATAGAAAGGTAATGAATTTGGGGACTGGCTGAACCGCCTCATGTACAAAATGCTAACCTATTGGTACTTGAAGCTCGGCTTAAGGCCAGATAGTAGGCTGTTTAGCCAGTCCCAAGTAATGTATGATATATATGTTAATGCTCTTTGCTGCGTTGTTATTCCACTTTTACGCTTTTGAAACGATGCCCTTAAAACTTAACAAAAAATCACAATTTGGGTTTAGTTTTGACCACCTTTAATATTAACCAAGTCACCCTTTAGAAGACGTCCAGGTGTTTAGTTTATGAAGTTCGGTAGATAATTTCCTAATAAGCACCTAATAGAGGAAAAGTCAACCCACAACAGGCGGGACCACAACGGTGGAAAACAAACATCAAGCGACTCGGATGCGGTGTGTAGATGAGGGATAATTCTAAAACTAAACATCGACCCCTGCTCGGTTACCTTGGGAGTTAGTTCCCCGCTCTACTCCCTGCCATTTCTCATCTATACCCATACCGCACGCCGTATACATATTAGGTTAGGCTCTAAATATACTAATTATCTTACCTTTTTGCATGTTCTGATCCACAGCGGGTTGTCGCATAAATGTGGGTTGTCGCATTTATACCGTTTCCAACACTCCCCCTCGACAACCGCGTCGGATCTCCCTTGCTTTCTTTTGAGTCTTAGCGCCCCGCGCTGACTCCCATTCCTTAAGAGACTATCGTTGAGCTCAGCACCCTGCGCTGACTCACTATTGTTTCATTTGAGCCCTGCTCTTAGGGCCTAGTGCCCTGCGCGTACCCGCCATTCTGGTCTCGCCCGCCCAGCGGATCTAATCTACTATTCCAATTTGATTGCTCCCCCTGAGCTGCAACGTTCTCCATTGCTTCTTTCCATTGTGCAAAGCACTCATCCTTTCCTTCAGGGCCCTGTTCTCCCCCTGTTTCCATTGCTTCTTCCTTCGATAGCTTTTGTCCTTCTGGAGCATACGCCACTGCTCTGCGTGATACTACACCAAGCATGGTCCGGAACTTAACAAACTTGACGCGCGCCAGCGCCTTTGTCATCACATCCGCGACCTGTTCTTGAATGTTCACTTACTCGGTTGTAAGTGTCTTGTCCTGTACCAAGGAATCCATGTAATGAAACTTGTACTCAATGTGTTTCACATGGTGATGCTTGCCCGGCTTTTCACTTAGATAGATTGCCGCCGGAATCCATGTAATGAAACTTGTACTCAATGTGTTTCACATGGTGATGCTTGCCCGGCTTTTCACTTAGATAGATTGCCACTCAATAGTCTCGGTTTCTTGTAGTCGACTAATAGTTCTTTGAATTATTTCTTCAGCCATTATACATCCTTTGTACCCTCATGCATAGCAGTATTCCACATCCATTGTTAACAACACGTTGATGCCCTGCTTACGTGATCCATACGAAACTGTAGCTCCATCAAGTAGTGTAACATATCCGCTTACACTCTTCCGGTCTTCCAGATCAGTGGCATAATCCGCATCCGTATACACGACTAGATCCACTGTCGATCATGTATTACTTTCATCCTTAATCCATACTCAACTGTAGATATCTCAGCACACGCTTAGCTTGTGCGTAGTGCTGCTGGTCAAAACAACTCATGTGTTGTCCCAACTTCCTTACTGCATGCGCGATGTCGGGTCTCGAGCCCGAGACCAGGTACTGTAGTGCGCCCACTATCTCACAATATGGCATGTCGCGAATGAAGTGTTATCGCTCTCAGAAATTCCTTCTAAGATGCGAACACCCACGGGGGGGGGGCAGATGACTAACTGTCGGGGGGGGGGGCACTCCATCCATCCAGGTCTTGGTCCGAGCCAGCATCAAGCCGGCTGGACCGGTCACTTCCATCACCTTGGCCGTGACGACTGGGATGATCCATGTTATGTAAAGCTCACCTTGTGTACCCGCCAGCACTGGCGGTTACGCTCTCTTGGTGGACGCTAGGGCGAAAACTTAAAAGTCGGTAAAATAGGTGGACGAGATTTAGGACTAGGGTTGCACCTGGGCGGAATCTTCACCGGGGAGCAGGCTGGCGTTATACTTGAAATTTGTATACCGTAAAGGCTGGACCGAGAAAAATCGATCGGCCAGGTTAACCAAAGATAATAAAGGCGTTATTCCAATCTTATGTGTAATCAGGGAGTCCAAATAATACTCCACAATCTTCTACAGTACGCCAAAACTTCACCACACTTTCCAATAGAACTAAACCGTGTTTCAAACACGAGCGACTTGAGTTGATTATAGATTTCACGACGGCTCCCGGTCAGAGGACTTCCGGTGGGTTACTTTCAACCTTTCTCGGGCAAACCAATAACAGAGGACTAGGTGACCCCAGTCGCGCTACCACCCTTCGGGCCTTACTTGACGTAATTGACCGGCAGGATCCGTGGCGTAACCAATATCGACAGGACCCAGACCGCCACCCTGGCCTCAGCGTAACTCGACTCCAAAACAACTTTTGTTATACTAATCAGTGATGACCTGCAGGGCTAGTGTATTTCGTTCGTTTTAGTTTGCCCCATTCCACCCATCCATCCCTTGTTATTCACCCTGCTAGTTCGTTATTTGTTCCATCATCCATATCGAAGCGACCTCTTTCTATTTCCCACTACTCTCCATAACCCAACCACCTACCACTTCATCACCTATGCTAACATCGTAAGATCTTGTCCAGCATCTGATTGGCCGATTTCCGACCAAACTAATTCATGTCCACCATTTTGATAGGTCGAACAATATCGCCTAATCTTGCCTGACCTGCCGCACGACAACCGGATGGCCTTTGTTTCTGGGTCAGCCCCACCTTCTTCATGAGTCTGCATGACAATGAAACGGTTTCGTCTCGCTCGCTGGCGGTCGAACTTCTTCATCAGCACCCCACAATTCAGATCCAGGTCATCCACCCACGATGGTTCTTCGTAGTTTTTCCACTGTATCAAAAATTCTCGGTGGGTCCGGCCAAATCTGGTCTTCCGTCCAGATCGAATATCCAAAATCTTTTCCACTTCATCTTCGTCTGGGATACCAGGTCCCGTCCTCAGCCGGATCGTTTTTCTTCTCCACCCTACGGTAATCCAGGTGTAACATTATGGGACAAAGGAATATGTCCAGGTCCCAGTAGCCGGCATTGATTCCATCGACGACGAGGGTACATAGGCTGGTCCAGCCTTCCGCCGCTCGGTTGCGGCGCTGTTTACGTCGGGCACGGTATTCATTCAGAACGGAATCATCACGCCCGACTTTGGCTGAAACGAACAGGAAGTGAGTGGACTCCCAAATGGCTTCACAATGGCGGGAGAGAAAATCCGCATATACACGACGAAAATCTGCGAACCGGCCGATGCGGGGTAAGCCCGTATCGGGCATATCCGTCGCCAACACGGCGCACGGCTTGAGGGAGATAACTGCGTCTATCTGTGTAGGATTGACCAGGTCAGTACACCAATCCGAAGTCTGGGGTGACCGGGAAGCCGGAGGAAATATCCACAACGGTGGACGAGACAAACCTCGAGCGACACGGCTACCCGTGAGATCCGTGATACGCAGGCCTTCCAGCTAGACCTCAGACTAGGGACGAGCCGCACTTAGTTCGGAAGTGCTCAAGATTTTCCGGCGAGGAATCCAGAGTGGGGGAGACTCTTCGACCGACTCCTTGGACTCGTCGGCTGACTCTTCAGACCTGACCATGCTTGGGGTCGGCTCATCCGACCCTAGAATGTCCCGATGGGGTGATCGTTCGAGGTCCTCGGTAATGGCCTCGTCGTCGTCCACCTCGAGGAGGCTTGATTTCTCTTCCTCATCCGGGGAAGCGGTGGATGGCCCTCAGTGGTCATGGGGAGAAATACCAAGAAGAACCGGAGAGGACGGAGGGTCAGGTAAGAATTTGGGACATGGTTACGACGGGGCGACCCTCCGGAAGTCAGCGGACCAGAAGCAGTCGAGCTCGGATCAGGACTGGAGCCCGGCTTGTCCTCTTCCAGACCTTCGACACTTCCGCCGACAAGGAGGACTGCTTGAGCCGTTTAGTGGCCGCCTGAGAGGGGAGCGATGAAACCCTACTGTACCGGCGTTTTCTTCCGCTTATCAGGGACACTATGGGGGTGGTGAGGAGGCCGGCTGGTAATGGCGGAGGGTAAAGGTCCCACGAAGCATCCCAGATCCGGAGGCGTGTGGTTACCATTGCATCGACAGTCTCCAAGTCTGAGGCGGACGCCTTCCCCTCGGATGATTCGTCGCCGGCACCAGATTCAGCAGACAACGGTAAGGATCAGTTGGCGAAGAAATCGGAACTGAGACCACGGGGGCAGGCCAGGTCGAGAAGATGCCGGATGGCGCGTTGGATATGCGCGGGGCTCTGCATCAGACGTGTCACCCTGGCATTCGCTTCTGCCAGACGGTCTCGGGCAGCCTGTATCGCAGACAAGGAGTCCGCTCGACGCTCCATGAGTTCAGAAACCACCTTCCGGGATTTGTCCACACTCGACTGGGCCTTGGCATGCGCCTCTCTATAGTCTTGGATCTGGAACTGAAGTTCGGGCGGCTTGGATGTCGATTGTTCCAGATGTTTCTTGTATTTATCCAGTTTCTGCGCGAGGTAGATCCGGTAACTCTCTAGCTGGCCCAAGATCACTTGCGATTTCTCCAATCGCTGAGAGAGAAGGATATACTCCTCGTAGTGCTTCGTTACTTTTCGGAATCAATGGGAAGACTCAAGCATCAAGGTGTGGAAGTACATGATGCGTTTTCCTGCAGGGGCATGTAGAGTGAGCTGCTGAGAAAACAAACCCGGACAAGCGTGGTTACACTTACGTTTGGACTCTACGGTGGATACCGCCTTTTGATTCGGGATGCGCAAAGAGTCAATCGACTCAGATAGTTGCTTATATCGGTCCCTCTCCTGAACAAGGTCAGCAATTTATTCTCCGATTGGCCAATGTGGCTTTGGAAGTTTAGGGCAGCGAGTACCTCCCGGACCTTGGCCTCATCTGCTCGCCGGTCAGCCAGTCGCGCACTTAGTGATAGCTCGGTGTTTGCCTTCTCCAGAGTAGCCACCTGATCAGTCAAGGCAGTCAAAGGGTTTCTCAGGTTAGCCATCTCCGGCTGCCCTGGACGGCGCCCTATACCGGCGGATCGCGCACTTGGGCAAACCACCGGTAGCCTAGCTGGCTACGGAGGGCGGGCCGGTGACGAATCCGTGTTTGGTTCGTTGGGACAGGACATGAGAACGCTGAATGGTACAAGATGAATGCGTAGTGAGATCGTTCCTCAACCGTTGTGTGGCTGCGACAAGACTTAGGGGCGGCTGTGGTGAAGTGGTTCCGGAATTAACGGACTGATGAGGAGTAAACCCACTTATCTGATTGGTAGAAATATTGGACCAAGCTAGCTGCCTGGGTCGGCCACCGATGGACGGAGGGTGACAGCTGCTGGAGGTGTTCGGGAGCCTTGTCGAGCGCCAGATCATTACAAGGCATGGAACCAGGCTAGACGAAGGTGATCCGGAGGCTCAGAGCCAGGTCAACCAGAAGTTGGATGGCTGGACCAAGTGGGGCTGGATGGCCGTAGGAGGTGGCCGTAGGTGGCCAAGGGGCGGATTGGTCAAGAAATGGACATATGAGAGGCTCCAGAAGAGGTTACTTCCCTGTAGTAGCCGGATGCAACACCGAAGGTAGATGGACGGCTGAGGGAAGTAGAGTCAGCGTCCAGGTCTCGTCCAGGTCGAGGTGGATGGCTATCCAGGTTAATCGAGCTATTTGGTGTCAGTACACAAAAGCCATCCAGGTTGAGCTGGCCGCGATATTTCAGGTAAGGCACATAACCATTCAGCCAGGTTATTTTGGGTAGGGTACACAAAAGGTTATATTGTATCTAGGGATAAAAATCAGTATACGTTTCGCTTTCTAGGACGCAAGTCGTCATTGGTTCACAGCAGAGGACTTACAAGGTCGGGACAACTTTGTGACAAGATGGTCAAGATAGAAGTATGAAGTGGGTCACATAAGTTGGTGTACGGTATATTAGGTATTTGATATTGCATATATGAATAACAGGATTGAATTTACCCCTTAATCAAAGAGTCACCCGCCACGTGTCGCGGTTATTGGGAGCACAGGGTTAACTAGGCCCCTGTAGCTCAACTAATTCCCGGTTAAGACGCGCATAGATGCATTTTGGCTTACCGGAAGTCCCCCGACGGAATTGTTTAAGGGTCAAAACCCTCAACCCTCATGTCCACGTGTTTGGAACACATTTAATTAACCGAAAAGGTTTTGTGGCGAAAACGTATGGTTTACTGTGGAAGATCGTGGTTATATCGTGGTTTTTCGTGGTTTCTTGGTTATTTCCCGTTTAGTGGTTGGTTTGGTCGGTTGAAGTATCCCGACCCGGCCTTTCATATACTCATATATTATCACCTCTGAATTGTTCTCCGGTAAAGGTTTCCACCCGAGAACACCCCCTGTCTCGAGAAGGTCACATCCTTCTACTTGATTCGTAACATTTTTCCTCATCTAGAGTCCACCAGAGTGAGTGTAACCACCGAGCTGCAATGGGTACCCTATCATGGATTCTATCATACATGACGACCGGCCAGAAGACCGGGAAGATCGAGTCAGTCATCGAAGTGATGATTCATCCGATCCTGACGCCGATCAGGATCAACGTAGTACCCACTCCGAAAGTTAATCGTCCGGGCTAGTGGGAATCCGACCTCCCCCAAAACATCGGTTATAGATTTGGAAATCGGCTCCACCGCAGCGTTTCTCCATGGTGAACTTCAGGAAGATTGTTTTTCTTATGGAACAGCCGGCGGGCTATGAAAGGCATCGCAAGAGCTATGTATGCAGGTTGATTAAATCTCTTTACCAGTTGCGACAGGCACCGCTTGTATGGAATCAGAAATTGCATGAACATCTTGTGACGATTGGATTCAAGCGTTTTGAAAGCGATTACGGACTCTACGCCCGATATCAGGAGGGGGAGATATCAATGTTGCTTAACGTGTACGTGGACGACTTACTCCTGATGGGTCCACAGGCAGCATGTGAAGAATAAGAAGTCTTCCTTAAACGACGTTCTAGTTAGTCGATCTCGGTCCGGTGAAATACCTCCTTGGAGTAGAGGTGATTATATACAAGCACTCAGCTTTTTCAGTCAAGCAACGTATATAATGAAAATCCTGAAGCGGTTTCGCATGCAACATTGCAATGGTGCACCCACACCGGAAGGAACATCGTTGGTAACAACAAGCAAGATGGAAGATGTTCGTGAGATGAAGTGGTTCCGGAATTAACGGACTGATGAGGAGTAAACCCACTAATCTGATTGGTAGAAATATTGGACCAAGCTAGCTGCCTGGGTCGGCCACCGATGGACGGAGGGTGACAGCTGCTGGAGGTGTTCGGGAGCCTTGTCGAGCGCCAGATCATTACAAGGCATGGAACCAGGCTAGACGAAGGTGATCCGGAGGCTCAGAGCCAGGTCAACCAGAAGTTGGATGGCTGGACCAAGTGGGGCTGGATGGCCGTAGGAGGTGGCCGTAGGTGGCCAAGGGGCGGATTGGTCAAGAAATGGACATATGAGAGGCTCCAGAAGAGGTTACTTCCCTGTAGTAGCCGGATGCAACACCGAAGGTAGATGGGCGGCTGAGGGAGTCGGAGTCAGCGTCCAGGTCTCGTCCAGGTAGAGGTGGATGGCTATCCAGGCTGGTCGAGCTATTTGGAGTACAGTACACAAAATCCATCCAGGTTGAGCTGGCCGCGATATTTCAGGTAAGGCACATAACCATCCAGCCAGGTTATTTTGGGTAGGGTACACAAAAAGTTATATTGTATCTAGGGATAAAAATCAGTATACGTTTCGCTTTCTAGGACGCAAGTCGTCATTGGTTCACAGCAGAGGGCTATCAAGGTCCACTCAAAATGTTATTTGTTTGCCCGGGGAAGGTTGAAAGTAACCCACCGGAAGTCCTCTGACCGTGAGTCGTCGTGAAACCTATACTCAACTCAAGTCGCTCGTGTTTGAAACACGGTTTAGTTCTATTGGAAAGTGTGGTGAAGTTTTGGCGTACTGTAGAAGATTGTGGAGTACTATTTGGACTCCCTGATTACACATAAGATTGAAATAACGCCTTTATTATCTTTGGTTAACCTGGCCGATCGATTATTCTTGGTCCAATACAAATTGAAGTATAATGTCTTCCTGCTCACCGGTGAAGATTTCCGCCCAGGAGCAACCCTAGTCCTAAATCTCGTCCACCTATTTTACCGACTTTTAAGTTTTCGCCCTAGCGTCCACCAAGAGAGCGTAACCGCCAGTGCTGGCGGGTACACAAGGTGAGCTTTACATAACATGGATCATCCCAGTCGTCACGGCCAAGGTGATGGAAGTGACCGGTCCAGCCGGCTTGATGCTGGCTCGGACCAAGACCTGATGATGGAGTGCCCCCCCCCCCCGACAGTCAGTCACCTGCCCCCCCCCGTGGGTGTTCGCATCTTAGAAGGAATTTCTGGGAGTGACTATACCACAATTGTGCGTGTGCCTGGATCTCTTGATGACCCTGGATATCACCGCGAGTCCTAGTGGTCGAAAGACCAAAACATGTCAATTTTGTTGAGGACGTTGTGTCGGGTGCTTTTGGGGATGGCGTATCGCCCCCGATGCTGCTGAAAAAAAATGATGCGATGGTCGACTCGGATTGGGGGTACGAGGTCGTCGTTAAAGAAGAAGTTACTCCCCTGGATGCTCCTGCTGGAGCTAGTCAGGACTATGTTGCCGATCACTATAGTGCTGTTCACTATGCCCGAGCTGGACCGGCTCGGACTATGGTGAAGGTCACTATAGTCCGAGGAAGGATAATGGTTTTGACCATGATCCGAAGAAACAAGAGCATATAATGGATTTTAAAGAAGAAAAAATAAATAAAGAAGAACCGAAGGTTGGATATGACCAGAGTGGGAAGCAGGCTGGATCAGGAGCAAGTCACCATCCAGGTCACCTAACTCTAAAAAAGCTGGATGGGCAAGGCCCAGATCATTCACCCGACAAGGATAGGCCACGTTTTGAATAAGAAGAACAAAAGCTGGACGGCATATCACAGAAGGTTACAGACACCGACCTGGAGCGTGCTTACCACCTTCGCGAGTTGGGTCAGTTCTTACGAACGGATGGGGTCCTGAAGACAGACAACTCGACCAAAACTCCTAGGTGGATTGAAAGGAACCGTTTCTCCCCCATCTTTCTCAGATAGCTACGTGGCCCTTATTAGAGGACTATTCGATCAGCTCAAGCAAGCCGGCTTTAACACCGGCGCTTTCGACCCGAACCAGTTATTCGACCTGGAGGCGGATTGGCTGAAGGAGGCGTCCAGCGCGCTTCACGACCGCCTGATACCGCTAGTGGGCCGCTCTCCGCCGCAGAAGATGGCGGCAACAACTGAGGCGGCCCCACCTTCACCACGGCAGCAGGCAGACCGGCCGGAAGACATTCAGGTTCTTCACAGTACGAGTCTGCCCCTTCGGAAGTAGATTCGACGGACTCGCATCTGTGGGTATAACTCGCATGACGCTTGGCCCTAGGAGAGCAGCGCATGTGGCAATGGCCACCAAGTTTGGGGGATACGAAGATCCTGATGCGCCCGATCGGAAAGAAGCCAGACAGCATAGCGTCCAGAATTAAAAGAAGGAATCCCAACTCAGCCACCAAGAAGGTTCCCAAGCCACCCTTCAAATGGGCTCTCAAGCTGACCCTCAAGTGCCGAACCACCTTCAGAGTATGTTTTCGGGATTGATGGAAAAATACTTGGAGGAGCAACGTCAGTCCAGTGCTGGCCGCTAGAGTCCAGGACCACAGAACCAGCCGCCCATTGGGGGAGACAGGTGTCTGGATCAGCCCGACATTATGCGAGGAAATCGATCGATGAGGACATGGAGTCAGTGCAGTCAAGACAGAATAAGCGCCATGCTGACCCACCTAGTCGCCGGCCAGGTCGCCGACCTGGACGACCATCGAATAGGAAGCCGTCACTCAGCGACGTGGACATGGAGTCTGTCAAGTCGGCCAGGCGTCACTATGATCCAGATGACCTGGATTTGGGGATGCCAATATGGCCTCAGCCCAAGCTTTTGACCCGGACTCAGGGGCGATTACCAGGGTCCGAATGTCAGCTACGTCCGAATTGAAGGATTTTACTGACCGGGACATGGACGACGACCAGGCCCGAGGATGGTTAAGCAAAACGAATTCAGCATTCCTCAGAGACCGTACACCGGACTATGAGAAATGTCTAATTTTCGGAGACCTAATCAAAGGACCAACCTGGATTCAGCAGCTCAGCCGGGAAGTCCGAGACGATTGTAGGGAGCTGGTTGAAGCATTCGGAGAACAATACTCTGGATCGGGAATGTCGGTGGCGCATCAGTACTTCCATACCAAGAAGAGAGCAGACGAGACCCCTCTGGGATACCTCCATCGTTTGAATGTCGCAGGAATGAGGGCCAACATACCGGTCAAGGAAGATACCAGCCGGTCAGAAGCTGCCCGAGAACATGTGGAACATTTCATCAGCACGCTGGACGACCGGGAACAGGAAGACCATCTCGCGCTGTTGCGACTAAAAAATACTACGGAGTTGGCGCTGACGTTACGGACTTACCAGAGGGCGAAGAAGCGGGGCCCCAAAAACCAGCACTTGGAACGGGCAGGTACAGGTCACGTTTTAACCTGGATCAAGGAAGCCGGCCGCCAGCCACGAGGACGGCCCGAGCCGTCCGCATGGTGGACCGAGAAACGGATGCGACCAGTTCGGAAGAGGAATACCAGCGGTCTGAGGGCGAATTCGAAGAGGAACAATACCGGTATCTGTTCTCACCGGAAGCCAGTCAGCAGTACAGACCGCCATCTGGGTCAGGCCAGCAGAAGCGTTTTCCAGCTCGATCTGTTCAGGACTACCCCAGACGGGAAGTGCACCCACTGTGGGTCCATCAAGCATGACGACAGAAGCTGCTGGAAGCGGATGACCTGCAAGAAGTGCGAAAGGAAAAGACATCCGGCTGAACACTGTCTGTTTACCTGCAAAACTTGCAGAGAGGTGCACGAGGCTGGACTCTGCCCCATCGATGAGTTCTACAACCAGATGAAGAAGTGGTATGTCCCGACCAAGCATGGTGGATGGTTGCCACCAGGGGTGGAAAAGATGTTAAACTAGACCGCTCGCCAGGTTGGAATCTGGTTCGAGCCGAGCGGTCTAGTGTTAGTATGCATATGTCGGTAAGGAAGATAATTGAGAAGCAAAGCAAAGCGTAACCGACAATACATGTAAGTTTGACGATTACGTCGCCCGATCCCCGGGCAGCAGGGCCGACCCTTTCCTGGTGACCAGTATACGAACAGGCGAATATTTTCGGTTCGAAGTGGTTTATGGAGTTGAATTTATTACCCGGAGAATCAAGGGGTTATTGGAAATATCGCCGGATAAGTGGTTCAAGCAGGCCAAGGCCGATGGTAAAATAAACAACCAGAAGGCCACCACGCTGTGTTTGACTCTAGCGCAGAAGTGTCTATCGTTGACACCACCTTTGCTCGTAAGGTTGGGTGTGAAATAGATGAGTCGAAGCGGCAAGAGTGTATCAGTATTGAAGAAAGTTCATACATGACCCAAGAAAGGAAAAAAGTTAAGATTACACTGGCTGGGTCGTTGGTATACTACTTTACTGCCTGGACAGGTAGGCTAGCCGGGCAGGACGCAATTCTGGGGGTGGACTTTATGGTCCCAGCCGGCATACGACTAGATTTATCTCATGGCACATTGACGTTGTATGACGAGGTGCAGGTCCAGCTGGCTGGCCGGCGGATGGACTCGTCTGCGCTAGCGGGCGACCGGCTCCCCAACTCCAATACGGCCTGGTCTGACGACCACATGACCAGGACGATGGTGTCCTTCGGCATGCTGAAAGCAAAGATGGCGACCGCCCCGGTTCTGAGGCACGTTGATTTGGATAAGGTGTCAGTGATCATCAGCTATGCTAACAAGTGGGCTATCTCGGCTGCCCTAGTGCAGCATCATGGTGGAGTATATGGTCCTGTGATGTTCACCAGCCAGACTCTGAAAACCAACGAACTATGGGCTTCTGGTCAAAGAAATTTTGGCCTTGCTACGGATTTTGGATGTATGTTATACGATGTTGGTATCCCGCCCTATTAAGGTGTTATCCAGACGGTCGACCTTGGCATGGCGTTTTACAGCAAACGGACTTGATGGTCGGCCAGATGGACTGCACTGTTGTCCTAGTGATCTCTAGAAGTGATCAAGTGCATTAAAGGAGAAGAAGATATACTGGGCACATTAGCGGCCAGCATCACTCTAAGGGCAGAAGTGGAAGAAGCACTGATAGCGATAGCGCCCCGAAAGCAGCCACGACAATTCATCACACTTCCGACACTGACAGTCGGTCCAGCAGAAGAATTGATGGTAAGCTCGATTCTAAGCTCGATGGGTCAGCGAGCGTCAAGAAGGGAGTGGGTGCCTTTTGTGCCATCTTGTGGAAGCTGCCCGAATGGAAAGTGGTCGCCGCTGCCTCTGACTTTACGCCTGGTATAACAGTGAATGAGGCGGAAACCGAGAAATGCTGCTTTGCTTAGATTTGCTGGTCGGCCAGACACAGGCGCGGATTATTATATGTGGTGACTCCAATCTAGTGATCCGACAAATCACTGGGGAGATAGACTGCAAGGCTCCCTGACTAAGACTGTTGAATGATCGGGTCATGTCGGCCCTGAGGAAATGACCGGAGCATGAATTGTTACACGTCAAAGAGACTGGAATAAAATGGCAGATCACCTGGCCACACTGGCTACGCGCGACCAAGTCGGAGCACGGCTCTGATTCAATCCTCATATCGGATCTGGCGGAGATCAATCGATTTCCCGGATTTATCCGACCTGCTGACACTGAGGACGTGCTTCGGGTGAATGCTGTCTACCGGTTGCAAAAGCGCCGTTCAATGGCCGCCGATTCATCCCCTGCAGGAGTAAGGAATGAAGGGATAGTACAACGGCTGCGGGTAGCACGGATCCTCAAGGCGCAAGATGAAGAAGAGTGGATGGTAAACCTTAAGGCATATCTGAATGGGGAAGTGGAAAAGTTGAGTGCAGAGCAGGCCAAAGAGTGCTTTAAGATGGCGCCAGACTATGAACTGGATGAGGATGGGTTGTTGTTTATCTATAGAGATGCTGACCAGCACGAAATCGATAGGGATACGTCCGCCCGGTTAGTCGTGCCGACCACCTTACAATCGCATATCCTCCACCACTACCACGTAAGTTTTGGAAGGGGAACATCAGGGCATCGGACGGACCTATCATAAGATCAAAGCACATTTCCACTAGCGAGGTCTCTATCGCAGTTTGTAGGCTTATGTGGGAAGTTGTCCGGATTGTGAGACAGTGAAAGGTCGGCCGACCATTCAAGGGCGGTCACCTGGAAACACACAAGCAACCTATCATTTCCAAGTTATTGCAATGGACCACATCCCATCCCTTCCTAAATCTCGAAATGGATATACCGAACTGTTGATCTGGTCTATGATACCGCCATAGACCAATCTCCAACGCTTCTTCAACCTGATCTGTGCCACTTTAGAATGATCTTCAGCCGATCCTGCCCGGTTCTCAACTGATCTTCAACGATCTTGACCTTCACGTATCAGCTCGAAACTAGCTTAAGATCGGCTTTTTTGGGATGTTGTGCATCCGATTCAGCACTGATCTTGACTGGGTTACTTCTATTTCAGAGTCTGGAAGCTGATTCGGGACCGATCCAGACCAGTTCAGGATCAGCTCAAAACCAGGTTGAACCAGCTCCGAATCACCTCGACATAACCCCGAACCACCTCGGAATCGACTAGAAATCGATATCCTTAACTTGCCAAAACCTGCCCTCAACGTCCAACATTCGTTAAACTCGCGAGGTCGGTTCAGAATCAGTACTCCTCTCGAGGTCGGACTTGATCTGATCCTCTAACGCCAATTCGGAGCCGGTTTGTTGATCTTGGCAACTCGCTTCGACTGATATATATATATCCCATGGAGCTCACCATCTTACACATAGGATTCCTTCATACGCTTGATCTTCTAAGGATGATCCAACTCATTTAGTAGGTCAGCCGAGATCTCAATACCACGTACATGGATCGGTGATAATCGGCTCCAATAATCATGTCCCATCTCATCCACTATACCAAACTATTCACAAACCTACCCCGGTACACATATCTTAACCGGTCCAGCCTTAAAACCAACCCGGTCTGGCATCTGGATATTCGCGTCTGGTCATGATACTTGACTGATCCATTCTTCTCTGGGACGAGGTACGACAACGGCAACACCATGTTTTACACCGCATTATCACTATAGTCCGTTATCACTTACGCCATCCTAAGTTGAACCAGCCTGTCCCACCTATCAACGGTTCTGTCTTGATGGGTGTTTCGACAACCACCAATCAGCAGCCATATGTGGACCACTTATTTCTGCATCACTCCACGACAGCGCCGTCTTCACATCATACTGTAGGATAAACCAACCTCGTTGTACCGGAAGATGTATAGCCACCCTGATGATATCAAATCAAATAACCGGAGTGTAGGTCTCGACATAGTTGATACCATAGGTCTGCTTGTATCCATGCACAACCAACGCCTTAAATCGATTAACATAGCCATGTTCATCCTTCTTAACCGCATAGATCCAGCGGGTTGTAATTACTGTGAGCTTGCGTTTCGTTTCCTTACGAGGCCCCACTACCCACACACCATGGCGACAAAGAGAATTCATCTCTTCATCCATTGCCGAACGCCAATATTCCGCGAAGCGTGAACCCTTCACGGCTTCCTTGAATGATCGTGAAATCTTCACGTCATCTGCCAGTAACCTTTCACAAGGTTGGACCGATGTCGTCGTGCGTACGGCCTATACTTGTAAGGGCGAATATTTTCAGTATTTTCTCCTGCGTCACGACACTATTAACTTTATATTGTCCTTAATAGCGTATGTTCTTTTGTCGCTTGCGATCTGGCCTTCCATCAATGCTTCTTCTTGACTGTTTTCATTTCTTATTGCCTTGGCTTTCTTCATTCGGGACCAGATCTTCGTTTCGGAAATACGCCAATGCCTCTGATTTATCTTCCTTCATCACCGCAAATTGTACCTTGTCTACGCCATCATTAACCAAACCGTCCATTCCTGCCCGCATCCGTACATACGGGATGGTAGCTGGTAGAGTGTGATCGCCGTCACCAAACGCGCTTTCTACCATTTTCTGCACATCATCTGCATCTATGGTGTAACTTTCTCGAAATCCCATGTTTCCACCTCGAGTTGTGTCCACATTGCCAGTAGCAAGTACACACATCCACTTATAACCTTTTGTTTGGGGTAAATAGCCGATCAGCAACCCTGGAATCTTGATCGGCTTGAGCTTATCTCTCTTCAGACGCTTGTTCTTCATGACTAGTACGCCCACTGCGCATCCCCACGTGCGTAAGCGTGAGGCATCCGGTTTCTCTTCGTAAAGTAGTTCATGAGGGGTTTTCCATTGATTACCCGTGACCCTGTCACATTTAGGGTATCGACCACATGCAGGAGTGCCTCTCCCCATAGTGAAAATGGTTGTTGTGTTTCTTCAAGTAATACACGAGCTTTCATTACCACCATATCGTTTCCTCGTTCCACCAATCCGTTTTCTTGGGAGGAATACGCGTTCGTCGTTTACACACTTATTCCTTCTTCTGTGCAGAGTTGATCCACACCCTTGTTGACAAATTATGTCCCCTGTTCCGTGAAAAACTCTTATATCCTTAGCTGTCGGTGTGTGAATGCCGTCTTGAGTCGTCGTAATAGTCTTGTTAGATGAGTCGCCGCCTCATCTTGAGTAGGAAGACCCACTTGAATCGGGAATATATTATCTATGGCAAGTAAGAACACGGTTGCGCCACATGCTGTCTTCACTTTAATTGAGTCCACATCAAGACATATCATTTCCAATGGTCTTGTGACTTTCTTTGTCTTATGACCAAATGTCATTGTTTTGCATTAGCCACTTCACATGGAACACATTCCGTAGTTTGCCAACGTTTTATTGATCAAGTCCTTGGACTGTTTTGTTCTTATCCATGCTCTTGATGACTTGTTGGTTAGCATGGTTGAACCGTTTGTGCTAAGTCCGTTTATCTGCTTCCGCTTGTTTCTCCTTGGACTTGTAACGGTAATCCATAAGCGAGACGCCTAATATCTTTTGTCCAACGCCAGTGTAAACATATGTCCACAGTCTATATAGTCCATTGAACTTGTTGAACTTGATCTTGATGTTACCTTTAGTTACATGGGCTATCGACTGCTCATCACCATGGCGTGTCACCTTGTACTTGCGTGACTGGAAAAAGTCAAATGCAATGATGTTGTCTCGCGCTTCTGGTACATATCATACGTCTCCCAGCTTGCGTTTCTCAATCTTGCCTGTAAGCTCATTCTGCACACAGGGTAACACCGTACCCATCTTCGTTACCGTAGAGATTGGTCCATTCATCGTGATTTGTACAGTGTATACTTCGGGGAAAGCCTCTCGTAAGTTTCACAAACTCGCTTGACTTCTACTGTCAAGCTTCCACTCAATAACGTCTGGAGAGAGAAATGGCTCCTTGGTACTAGTCTGCACCATGAGGACTGGTATTGGTTCATCTTGTGTCCCTGCACCCCCGGGGTAATTGGATCGCCATCCATTGTATCGATTTTGGTCGTCGCCGCGACCTCCGCATCTGCCACCGCGTCCACCGAGTCTGCCAACGGGTCCGCCACCGCGACCTGCACGGCCTCCTCGATTGTTTCGTTCATCATCACTCGGCTTAGCGTCCCCACCATTACACACTTTGTGTGGACACTCACGCATCCATTGTCCGTACTGGTAACATATTCTGCAAGGGCTCCGCCTCATTACCTCTTGTAATGTTTCACGCGTTCCTTGCGTGGTGATTTGTAATATATTCTGTCGATGTTCCACGTTATTCACTAGCACTTCACGCCATCCGTCGCCACGCTCATTGCGCTCTTGCTCTTCAACGTAGATCAATCGGTTTTGACTTGACGTAGGCTTACTTTATTCTCCATTGACAAGGCATTCATGCATGAAACTTCCTTGTAAAGATCCGGATAAACTTCTTTTGTCTGGGAAAGTAGCAGCTCTGCAAACTTTTCAATCATCCATGATCTCTTCTGCCTTACGTATCTTTCCTTCAAGTTGTGTTATCTCGTTGATGTAATCCAACATGCGCTCTTCAGGCCTAAAAAGCGGTTGAATAGTTCTTTCTCAACGACAATCCTACTGCGCACCGGCATTTCCATCGTAATCTGCCATTAAAACAATCCAAAGGCGAATGGGGGTTTCAGTCTCGGTCACTTCTTCCATGCGTATCACTACTGTGTCCACAAGGATTCCAACTATCATCGCATGAGTTGCAACATATCGACAATCACAAGTGTCCTTCATATCCATCGGTAATCGAAGTTGTATCGCTCTTTTCCCGTAACCAGTAATAATAGTCCTGTTGCATTTAGCTTTGCTCTCATCTTCACCATGTAAACTTGAATCATTTGCCATTAAATGGTTCCATGCCAAATTCTTGTGCCATGTGACAATATGTAACAGGGCAACTGTTACGCGGCTTACACTGTAAAATTCTGTGAGAAAACGTGCAATTTGAGTAGGACCAAATGTAAATTTGTTCCTCCTTAGTTTACCTTAGATAAAACTTTAATAAAGACTAATAATTTCTTTAATTATTCTCATCACTTAAGTATATATATATTATATATACATACTTAAGGCTACTTGTGCGATAGAAGGTAGTTTAAGAGTGAATATAATATGATGTTTAGAGTTAATAACTATAATTAATCTAACTTATCATACACATGTAGTATAAGCTGGTCTGAATGATATTTCTATCATAGATTACTTGTTAGATTCTATAATGATATCAGAATCTGCTCCAAAGTGGATTATAACAACTTATAATCAATATTCACATTTCAGACATTAAGTCTGAAATTGAACTGTGATATTTCTACTCAAATATCACTTATGTAATGGCACTCCATTACATCACCTCCCACGCAAGCTGGTTGCCAATAATATAATGTAATATTGGCCAATCCAATGGTGGCACTTATTGGTCATAACGATATTCTGTATAACTCATCTCTGACCATAAGAACAAATGGTCAACAAACGCAGCGGCGCTCTCAAGGGCGCCGCCGATACTGCAAAAACAGCCACCACCTCTGCATCACGTGCAGAGGTGTCATCGAATGCCGACGCTACGAATGTAGCGTCGAAGAGAAAGACAAAGCCGAGAGACCTATTGTCTCTCGTAGTAGACGCTGCGGAAGCAGTGTCTAAGAGAGGGCGGGAAGATTCGCGAATGCAACATCTTCCATGCCTCCACCTGCCGCAAGGCGGGTGACTAAGAAGCCTAACGACATTTTCGGAGAGTCATCTGACTCCGAAAAGTGGGCGATGACGATACCGTCCCTGCCAACGATTCTAGCGAGCTTAAGCCCGCTAGAATTGCTTCGCCGTTAAATGATGGCGAAGTAGAGTCTGACGCCGTCGATTACGACAGCGACAACCCCGTTAAACGGTGGTATGAGGAGCGTAAGGCTCCTCCTGGTCCTCGTCATTCGCCTGGTCGTAGCGAAGACGACTTTGAGGTGGCAGGTGGTGCTCCACCTGCCAAGAAACAACGCGCAGAAGCGGCTTACGCTGCTTCTGAATCACCATGTTGTACGGAACGCCATGTTCCGTACAAAGTGGGTTTTTGGACCCCAGCATGGACACTTGCGCCCGGAAGTGGTGGGCACACCAAGCGCGATTGTCAATATCCGTTGTTTGACATCAACGCGCTTGATGATTGCGAAGACCTCCGCAATCATCATTTTGATCGCAGTACCGACGATAGACGTCGGTACTTCATCGACCTTTTCTATCAGGCTCGTTATTATACGAACCGGAAAGGGTCGCGCAAGAATAGGGACGATAAGGACGCCCTTACTCAAAGTTGGAATGCCTTTGTTGAAAATTACAACAAAGGTCCCGACGAATACGTGAGCGAAATTCACGTAAAACGCGAGCGCTTCTTAAAGCACTCACGCTCAGGTTAAATGGAGTTTATCCATTTTACTTGCATTAGAGAAGGACTCTCTTGCGGAGTTCCTTTCACATGAAATACCCTTGTTGTCCCAAGGGAGCTCCTCGTCTTACTGAAAAGGAGCTAAGAGGGTACCGAGGTTACTCAGTACCCGCTAGTGTTAAGAGCCTCATTGATGCTCTTAATGCATCGGCACCTAGTACCGATGCTTTGCAGCCATCAACACCTAGTGTTGATGCTTCTTTTGAGTTTGAGGAGAAGTTTCCTTCTCAAACTCCTGCAGGAGGTCAGGGGCATCCGTCCTTAGCACCTCATTCGGTTCCCAAGAGTCAAACTCTTGGGAATATCCCAACCAGCGTACCAGGTACTCGGTGCGCTGTCCCTTCTTATAGGGAACCGAGCGCTTCGATAGCAAGCGCTCGAGAATATAACGGTTATTCCCCTGATTATCAATCAGGGGCGGCGGGGGTTGGTAATTCCCTCGGCGTTGTAGTTGCGGAGCATGGTTACCAGCTCCGCATGCTCGAGAGGCACTGTAACGCCCTGAGCGAAGACATGTGCCACTCGATGAAAACTTATCGTTCTCATCGAGACGAGATTCGCGGCATTTTGAGCGCGCATCTCGTATGCAGCAGAAGAATGATCTTCTGCTGGTCGAGATTGATCGACTAAAGTCGGAGATGGAGACTCTCCAGACTTCTCACAATCGGTTGGAGACCGATTACAAGTCTCCCTTGGGAGACTTGAAGAAGCACGGCATTCGCCGTGGCGATGCGTCTCGTCCGAAGACGTAGACGATCGGTACGGCTTGAGCCTCCCAACGTAAAACGTTGGGTGAAGGCGCATGGCCGCGGGAATGTCTAATGTATAGGCATTCCCCTTTACGCTTTGGACCTTGAAAGGTCCAATGAACTTAGGGAGCAACTTCCGTGTAGGGAAGTTGCTAATTGCATGTGTAGGCAAATTAGTAGTTGATAACAATACTAATTCACCTTTTTGAAAGGAATTTGTGTTTTTCCTTCCAGTCTTATCTGCATTTTGCTTCTGCTTGTCAAAAGCGGAAGCAAGTGCATCTTTTACATAGCGTATTACAGCTTGGCGCTGTAATACGAATTCATCTACTGCTTTATTGGCAGTAGATGGGTTGTTTTCATTGTCTGCAGCCATTGCTGCAGACACATATTCCGCATAAGCAGCTTCAGTATCTGGAGCTGCTTGAGTTTCTACTGTGTTAACAGTTGAAGACTCGTCAGTCTCTTCGCAAGTTGCGGCTGCAACTTGCGCATCGACTCGCTCAAAATTTGAGCGGGTCCCTCCCCCACTTAGATTTGGCGTACCGCCAAGTAAAGCCGGGGTTCGTGGATGCCTTAAGGCATTCACGTAGAACGGTGTATGCTTAGTAGAAGCATGCACCGAGTTGTTTATTGCAAACTCGGTGAGTGGCAAATAGTCACTCCACTGCTCGAAGGCATGCGCGTATGAACGCAACATGTCTCCGAGAACGCGGTTAACGCGTTCAGTTTGCCCATCCGTTTCCGGATGGTCCGCAGTTGACATCTTCAACTGCGTGCCTAATAACGAGAACGTTTCTTGCCAGAAACGCCCTGTAAATCTTGGATCACGGTCCGAGACTATGTTTTCCGGCATTCCGTGTAAACGAAATACCGTGTCAACGAATATCCGCGCCGTTTGCGCAGCGGTGACATTCGCTGACACTGCAGCAAGATGAACCATCTTGCTGAATCGGTCTACAAAGACCACGATTTCAGTATTCCGACTATTTCCGGGTGGAAGACCGAAGATGAAGTCCATTGAAATGGACTTCCAACACTCTATTGGTACTGGCAGAGATTGGAGGGGATCCTGCGCAGAGATTGGAGGGGATCCTGCGCAGAGTGCGCAGACTTTACGCGCTGACAAATCTCGCAAGCGCGTACGTACTTGCGTACCCACTTGTACTGGTTCCGCCAGTTGAAATCGCGTCCGAAAGAAGCGTATTCTTCTCTCGACCTTGAAGCCCCGAGATCGGTGCATCATGATACTCAAATAGTATCTGATGTTTGAGATCATCGTCGTTTGGAACGACGATGTGACTAATATCTTGTAGGTCTGTGCTGTAAAGCAGCAGACCATCGTGCAATCAGTAACGATGCACGCAAGCGCGAAGGAACTCGGGCAGTTCATCGCGTTTCCGATCAGATTTTTTTTAATCAATCAACAGACGTGTCTCTTCGTCTGTTTTGTACGCTTGGCGTACAAAACACAAGGGACGACGATCAGAGCAGTGCAACGTATTCGTTTGCGCTAATGTCTTCAGTTACGGACGGTTTCGTCTCGTAATCAGGCCGACGTGAAGCGCATCCGCTATCACGTTCAACTTTCCCGGTTTGTATTCAACCGTAAAGTTGTACTCGGCAAAGAATGATAGCCATCGTGCCATTCTTTGAGAATGTGTGGTGAATTCACGGCCGTGCGTAACGACGCATGGTCCGTGTAAACCACAAACGGTCTATCTCCTAGGAGATAGATCCGAAACTTTGCCAGTGCATACTTCATGGATAAGAGTTCCTTGTCATGCACTGGATAATTGCACTCGGCTGGGTGCAACTGACGCGATTGGTAATAGATTACGCGACCACAGTCATCGTGACGACGCTGCATCAAGGCACAACCGATTGCGAAATCGCTCGCGTCGCAAACGACGTGAAACGGTCGCTCGTTGTCGGCTATAGCCAAGACAGGCGCTTCAATCAAGCTTCACTTGACTGCATCAAAAGCGTCTTGGCACTGGGTATCCTAGTGCCATTCGTCATCTTTCTTACGTAACTGAGAAAGAGGTCGAATGAGACCAACATAATTGCACGAATACTTGTGCAAATATATTGCCGACCCAAGGAACTTACTAAGTTTCTTGACATTATTTGGCGTAGGCCATTCCACGATCACTCTGATCTTCTCCGGATCAGGGCGCACCCACTCACGGCCCTCAGTGGTTCCAAGTAGCTTGATGAATTGAAAATTCAGAGGATTTTACGAATATTCCATTTCATGGTTGATCTCCCCATCAGAGGGCATTTTGGGGCACCTATAGTTGGGCCCGGAATCCATGGATTCAGGAAAAAAGGGCGTTGGAGCTATCACCAAAAAATACGATCGAATCCCGGAACGAAGTATTACTTATTTACAGATCCTCAGACTAACGGATAGTGTGTTTACTTGGCAGGTACCACATGACCACACTCCATCCCACACTAAAGCAAAACTTGGAAGATGGTTAGCAGCAATAGAACTCGCATCCCCAAGGGTGGCGATAGGAGACTATATCGATTTACCTCCAAGAATACAGTTATTTTGATGCCTAGCAATTCTACAGGACTACACTTGGACATTGTTGGAGCCTGGAGCATTGGAAGGATCTAACGAAAAGATCCACCTGACAGTGCGGTTAGCCAAACTTCAGATGGAATCTATTGGAGGCTAGTTAACACCATGATATGTGCAGACTCTAATGGGTACCAACAGGTGCTCAGTACGGTAGTGTGTAAGCCACATTCTGCACACAAAATGACCATTGGATGATCAAACTGCATTATGGAAAATAGAGTGGCGTTACAGAAATATTATAAGCAACTGTACAATCCCAAAATAGCTTCCCTATTACCAACGTGATGATAAAATGGCAACATAGACGCACAAGAGATTCGTGGTGGCAACATACAGGACCAAATCCCGAAACAGGTATGAAACATCACACTATTCTGACTGACTATCAAGTCTGGGTTATGTATAGAGTGGTGAAGATGCAACTCAACACCTTCTATCTTAAGCAATCGCTTTTCTCCGGGTATGGTACACAGACCATCCTTCAGATCCAATGTCACTCCGGCTTTTACCATGAAGTCGGTGCCCAGAATGATCAGAGATAGGGATTCAAAATCAGTTACCCCTTGCTCATGTTCAAAAATTACCGCGGGACCCAGGCGTATCTTCAGTTTTGCCACCCCATGGGATCCAATTAGATTATCAGATAGTCCAAAATAATTGTGGGTTTCTTGAACATCTTCACTCCCACACTCATCTTCCTTGCTAAAATTATTATGGAGCAATGATATATTGGCTCCACTATCCATCATTAATGGGAGTTCCACATCATCAGCTGCTCCGTGTACATAGACGTGCGTCGTGTTATAAGGTGTTGAATCTTGCTCTCTGTACCAGCCTCGCCTTTCTCCTTCTCTTGCGCTAACCAAATTGACGGTTGCTGTTTGAGTTTCGACTCCGTTTGGTTTTCTTTCCTCTGTGTGTTCTTCTTCGTTGTTGTCTTTCACTTTTTCTTTGTGATTGTCTTCTTTTTTTTCTTCTATTTTTTCTTCAACTTTCATCTTATTTTCGTAAATCTTCTCATGTAACCGTTCAATATTCATCACACGCGCCGCTTCTTTTAGTTCTGCTACAGCAAACTATGTGTCTTCACATGTACTGTGTAAACCAGTCCTTGCTCTTTTCATGTTGTTTTTTGTTGTTGATGCTGGACGTTGGATGCTCGGTCTTACGCAGCATTCGCCACACGCTGTGGGGTTAGTCATTTAACTGTTCTGACACTTCGTCGTGCGATAATCTTCTGATTTCAATTTTGACCGGAAATCAGCCATCTTTTCGATAAAGGGTCGACAGTACTTAATAGTGTGACCTTCCATGTTGCAGTGTTCACAAACTTGTGGTAGCCAACACATGTCTCGGTTATGTCCCCATCAGTTGCGCGGATTTAACTTCATTGACGAGGGAAGGTGTTGTAGCGATGATCAAAAGATCATCAACATAGCAATATAGCATGTCTGATTATGGAGCGATCCGACAAAGACACATCGATCTTTGATGAGACGTCGGAATTTGATGCTCTCCTGGAATTTTGCGAGGGTACGAAACCACACACGCGGTGCCTATTTGAGTCCATACAAGCTCTTCTTGAGCTTGCACACCAAATACTCCTATCCTGGGATTGTAAATCCCTCAGGTTGCTCCATATAAATTTCTTCATCAAAAAGTCCATAAATAAGATCAGTCTTCACGTCCATTTGGTGGATTTCATAGTTAAGTATCCCCGCAATAGTAAAAAGAAGACGAATGACTTCCATTCGTAGCACAGGGGCAAAAATTTCTGTGCTGTCAATACCAAACTCTTGGACAAAACTTTTTATCTTTAAAGCCGTCTACTTCGCTGTTGCCGTTGTATTTGACAACCCAGATCCAAGTACTTTCCTTCTTGATGGTCGAGGGACAAGTGTCCATGTGCCGTTATCATCATGAGACTTGATCTCGGATTGAGCAGCATTAAACCAGTCTTCAGCATGAGAAGATATCATAGCGTAGCAAAATGTACGTGGCTCGGCAATATAGCGACTCGCTAGAAGAGTGTATATGATATTGTCCCGACGATGTTCGCCTGCAATATCTCTGAACTATTTAAAAGAGGAACGGACTTTTCAAGGGCAACGTCATTGAATTATCAATGTCATCAAGCTTGCGCTTGGTGACCTATTGGGATGGCTGTAAAATAAAGTTATATGTTTGCTCGTTTCGGTGCAAATCATCTGCCAAGACGGCAGGTGTAGTGATTGAACCGCTGGCGTAGATGCAGCACTCTCTGTAGGTTGACGAGTTACATTATAGAGTGTCGTAGGATGTAATGGGGCACTATTACATAAGTGATATTTAGGTTGAAATATCACAGTTCATTTTCAGTCTCGCGATCTGAAATATGATTATTGGATTATAATCCACAAGGAAATCCGATTCGGATGCAAATACCGAATCCAAGAGGGGATCTAATAGTAAGAGTATTATTAAACCAGTTTTATACTACATGTTTGTATGATTAGTTTAGGATTAATTATAGTAATTAGCTCTATAACACTCATAATATATTCATTCTTAAATCTACCGTCTTGCAGCCACACGTCTTAGTTATATATAGTAGCATATATAATTAAGGGACTATTCACTAACTAAATAGTCCAGACTAAAGTTTAATCCTACTTAAACTGTTGGGGAACAAATTACATTTGTTCCCAACCCATTGCACTCTTCCTCATTTGCAATTAATACAGTGTAAGCCTGTAACAGCTAGCATGTTACACCTGGTAGCACTTTGTGGTCCGTCTTAACGACCACTGTTCCGTTCCGCTAATTACCAGCGAAACGAGGGCTTACGAGCCGCTCGATCGACATGGCGACAGCCAGCGAGCGTCAAGTTGCGCAAGACCTAGTGAAGGAGGCCTTCCTTCACAGTTGAGATGATGCGGACCATGGGGACCGACGTTATCATCATCCTCCAAGGCAAGTCCTCAGAGGAAACTTTGGACATGGTAAATCGTTTCAAACGACTTTACCTTGATCCACATGTCATTACTATTGCGGTCGACACCCTCAGCGCCTACGGCAAGCGTTGAGGTTGTAAAGGCGCGGATTCAGCCCTTTACTGGTGAAGGGGGTGAACCCCTACGAAGATGGTTCGCAGAGGTGGAAGATGTTATCTCTGTGTAGAAGATTGTTGACCCCCGTCAACAAGCTTATCTTGCGACAACATGCCTGGGCGGTCGTGCCAGGGCATGGGCGATGAGTCGCAGATCCACAGATGAAACTGCGTTCTTGACTTACCAAGAAATAAAAGCTGAGCTTAAACTCAACTTTGAAGATCCGGAAATGGAACTTAGTTGCCGGCAAGAGTTCATGGAACTCCGGCAAGGTAAGCTTAGTTTACAAGCTTACGCTCAGAAGATCCAATATTTGTTGTCAAATATTGTGTATGAGCCGGTGCTCTCTGCCATGCAGGTCACTGGCTTCATGAAGGGAGTGAATGATGGTCCCATCAAGCAGAGTCTTTATCGTAACCCACCAAAGACTCTGAGGGATGCTATCGACCAAAGCATCAGGGAAGAATTTAGCATGTGATCCGCGTCATCGCATGCCGGATTCGGTCGAAGGGCTCAACAGCCTTTCGACTTTAACATGCAACATCAGCATGTTAATCAATTTCCAAACAGACGAAGTTTACACTTTGTCCCAAGATATCAAAACCCGCGCCAGAGTATGGGCGGAGGAGGTCCGGAATGGACCTATCGGTTGCAGTTGCCTCAACGACGAGGCAACCGGAGAATAAGAAGTTTCTTCGCTGCAACAGATGCGCGAAGATGGGGCATTACGCCCACGAGTGTATGGCGCCGAGTCCGGTGCTACGCAACCAGCGGATAGGACAGCCCGTTGGTCGGCGACATCAACAGGGGCATCCCTCTGTTGATGCAAAAAACGTGAACAACCAGTAGGGCGGGGTGCCCTACTGGAAGGGTTATCTCGCATGTCGACATCGGGCATGTGAGGATAATAGCCCAAGACGGGACTATGTCCTGTCAAACGGTACAGGGTGAAGGAAAACCTCTCATCACCCTTGGGTAAAGCCGCATGGAAACGATCCCATGCGCGCTTGTTTGACACAGGAGCGTCAAACAATTTCATGTCTAACATTGTTGGATTTCGTGGAGATTGATACCCCACGAGGTATGTTGTCAGTCCGGCTAGCATCGATTTAGACGACAAGTTTGATGTTATCTTGGGCATCCCTTGGATGTCCAAGTATAAACCAACGATCGACTGGGTTAACCTGTCGAACGACTGCGGCGGATCCACAGGAACTGATCACACTGTGAGTAATCCGGCTGTATCAAACGATACAGCCGCAGCGTCAGACAGTCTGGTGGATAGAGATGGCACCACCAGGCCTGATTTGACACTATCGGCCGAAGGTATATCCGCTGAAGAGTCCAGTGGGACTGACACACGCAACAGAAGAGTCGTTGCGTGTTTGTAACGTGAGAAACACGGGTGACAAACACCGCCGTGTTCAAGTGTCCACGACTGACGACGGTCGTCGTGATGAAGAGATATCCACGGTGGGAAACACCCACCGTGAGAACGAAGTATTATCCACGGTGGGAAACACCTACCGTGAGAACGAATAATTACCTACGGTGGAAAACACCCACCGTGAGAACGAAAGTACCAACACAAGGGAAGACAATCCCCGTGTTAAAGATGAAGAACTCTCGTGAGCAAGAAGATTCCATGGTTAGCAGTGGCTACCATGAGGGAGAAGCCTTGCACACGAGTGATAACGATCACCAAGTTGCAACACAGGCAATCGATCAGATGAGCGCGTGGATGAGTCCGTCGAGTCGATCAATGTCTTGACGCAGACAGAGTCCGGATTAGCTACCCAGTCTCTGGCACTCGATAATCCTCCGAAAAAAGGTTCGGAAGTGATGGCTCTTCCAGCTTTAAGCTGGAAGAAGTTTGTGAAGAATTTGCACGATGATCAGATCAAACAGATCTGCGTCATCGTTGCAACGGATGATGTTGTGAATATTCGAATATCCACATTGCAAGCGGAGGACATTGGAAATGGGGCCGTTCCCAAATGAACAAACTAAAGCTTTGAAGCGCAGAGTTGGGAACGCTTAAAGCGAACTCCCCGTTCTATGAAGTACTTTGGGAATACGCTGACGTATTCCCAGAAGAAGTACCTTGTGATCTCCCTAAAGCCAAGGGAACTCGCCATGAAATTGACCTCGTGCCAGGCACGAAGTATTGTGTCACGCGGCAATGGCCATTACCGCGTGGCCAGGTCAAAGCGATCGACGAGTTCTTCGAAACTCGTCGCAAGGCAGGACATGTGCGGGAATCTACTTCCTTTTCTGTCAAGAAATGCACTGATGGGTGGAAAATTGTTCATGCTTTCAACAAGCTGAACGCGGCCACGGTAACGACACAAACGCCGATACCGCGAAAGGATGTGAGCGGGAGCACCGTCTTCAGTGCTTTTGACTTGAGGGATTGATTTTATCAAATTCTAATGCGTGAGAAAGATATTCCTCTCACGGCGGAAAGCACCCCAAGCGGTATGCTTTGCGAGTGGCTTGTGATGCCACAGGGGGTTCAAAATGCCCCTGCGACATTCAACAGATGCGTAACGCATCTATTGCGCCCGGTGCGTGGATTTGCACCGAGCAGCTTTGACGATGTGTTCATCCACAGCAAGGCTGAACACAATAAGTGATGTAGATGTTCACAAAGAACATCTACGTCAGGTGTTAGAGCTTATGCATAAGCATAAGCTCTATGCGAATCTAAAGGAGTGCACCTTCGGTGCACCCGAGATACCCATTCTTTGATGTTTGTGGGCAAGAACGGGGTGCGCCCTGATCCGGAGAAGATCAGAGTGATCGTGGAATGGCCTACGCCAAATAATGTCAAGAAACTTAGTAAGTTCCTTGGGTCGGCAATATATTTGCACAAGTATTCGTGCAATTATGTTGGTCTCATTCGACCTCTTTCTCAGTTACGTAAGAAAGATGACGAATGGCACTAGGATACCCAGTGCCAAGACGCTTTTGATGCAGTCAAGTGAAGCTTGATTGAAGCGCCTGTCTTGGCTATAGCCGACAACGAGCGACCGTTTCACGTCGTTTGCGACGCGAGCGATTTCGCAATCGGTTGTGCCTTGATGCAGCGTCGTCACGATGACTGTGGTCGCGTAATCTATTACCAATCGCGTCAGTTGCACCCAGCCGAGTGCAATTATCCAGTGCATGACAAGGAACTCTTATCCATGAAGTATGCACTGGCAAAGTTTCGGATCTATCTCCTAGGAGATAGACCGTTTGTGGTTTACACGGACCATGCGTCGTTACGCACGGCCGTGAATTCACCACACATTCTCAAAGAATGGCACGATGGCTATCATTCTTTGCCGAGTACAACTTTACGGTTGAATACAAACCGGGAAAGTTGAACGTGATAGCGGATGCGCTTCACGTCGGCCTGATTACGAGACGAAACCGTCCGTAACTGAAGACATTAGCGCAAACGAATACGTTGCACTGCTCTGATCGTCGTCCCTTGTGTTTTGTACGCCAAGCGTACAAAACAGACGAAGAGACACGTCTGTTGATTGATTAAAAAAAATCTGATCGGAAACGCGATGAACTGCCCGAGTTCCTTCGCGCTTGCGTGCATCGTTACTGATTGCACGATGGTCTGCTGCTTTACAGCACAGACCTACAAGATATTAGTCACATCGTCGTTCCAAACGACGATGATCTCAAACATCAGATACTATTTGAGTATCATGATGCACCGATCTCGGGGCTTCAAGGTCGAGAGAAGAATACGCTTCTTTCGCACGCGATTTCAACTGGCGGAACCAGTACAAGTGGGTACGCAAGTACGTACGCGCTTGCGAGATTTGTCAGCGCGTAAAGTCTGCGCACTCTGCGCAGGATCCCCTCCAATCTCTGCGCAGGATCCCCTCCAATCTCTGCCAGTACCAATAGAGTGTTGGAAGTCCATTTCAATGGACTTCATCTTCGGTCTTCCACCCGGAAATAGTCGGAATACTGAAATCGTGGTCTTTGTAGACCGATTCAGCAAGATGGTTCATCTTGCTGCAGTGTCAGCGAATGTCACCGCTGCGCAAACGGCGCGGATATTCGTTGACACGGTATTTCGTTTACACGGAATGCCGGAAAACACAATCTCGGATCGAGATCCGAGATTCACAGGACGTTTCTGGCAAGAAACGTTCTCGTTATTAGGCACGCAGTTGAAGATGTCAACTGCGGACCATCCGGAAACGGATGGGCAAACTGAACGCGTTAACCGCGTTCTCGGAGACATGTTGCGTTCATACGCGCATGCCTTCGAGCAGTGGAGTGACTATTTGCCACTCACCGAGTTTGCAATAAACAACTCGGTGCATGCTTCTACTAAGCATACACCGTTCTACGTGAATGCCTTACGGCATCCACGAACCCCGGCTTTACTTGGCGGTACGCCAAATCTAAGTGGGGGAGGGACCCGCTCAAATTTTGAGCGAGTCGATGCGCAAGTTGCAGCCGCAACTTGCGAAGAGACTGTCGAGTCTTCTACTGTTAACACAGTAGAAACTCAAGCAGCTTCAGACACTGAAGCTGCTTATGCGGAATATGTGTCTGCAGCAATGGCTGCAGACAATGAAAACAACCCATCTACTGCTAATAAAGCAGTAGATGAATTCGTATTACAGCGCCAAGCTGTAATACGCTATGTAAAAGATGCACTTGCTTCCGCTTTTGACAAGCAGAAGCAAAATGCAGATAAGACTGGAAGGAAAAACACAAATTCCTTTCAAAAAGGTGAATTAGTATTGTTATCAACTACTAATTTGCCTACACATGCAATTAGCAACTTCCCTACACGGAAGTTGCTCCCTAAGTTCATTGGACCTTTCAAGGTCCAAAGCGTAAAGGGGAATGCCTATACATTAGACATTCCCGCGGCCATGCGCCTTCACCCAACGTTTTACGTTGGGAGGCTCAAGCCGTACCGATCGTCTACGTCTTCGGACGAGACGCATCGCCACGGCGAATGCCGTGCTTCTTCAAGTCTCCCAAGGGAGACTTGTAATCGGTCTCCAACCGATTGTGAGAAGTCTGGAGAGTCTCCATCTCCGACTTTAGTCGATCAATCTCGACCAGCAGAAGATCATTCTTCTGCTGCATACGAGATGCGCGCTCAAAATGCCGCGAATCTCGTCTCGATGAGAACGATAAGTTTTCATCGAGTGGCACATGTCTTCGCTCAGGGCGTTACAGTGCCTCTCGAGCATGCGGAGCTGGTAACCATGCTCCGCAACTACAACGCCGAGGGAATTACCAACCCCCGCCGCCCCTGATTGATAATCAGGGGAATAACCGTTATATTCTCGAGCGCTTGCTATCGAAGCGCTCGGTTCCCTATAAGAAGGGACAGCGCACCGAGTACCTGGTACGCTGGTTGGGATATTCCCAAGAGTTTGACTCTTGGGAACCGAATGAGGTGCTAAGGACGGATGCCCCTGACCTCCTGCAGGAGTTTGAGAAGGAAACTTCTCCTCAAACTCAAAAGAAGCATCAACACTAGGTGTTGATGGCTGCAAAGCATCGGTACTAGGTGCCGATGCATTAAGAGCATCAATGAGGCTCTTAACACTAGCGGGTACTGAGTAACCTCGGTACCCTCTTAGCTCCTTTTCAGTAAGACGAGGAGCTCCCTTGGGACAACAAGGGTATTTCATGTGAAAGGAACTCCGCAAGAGAGTCCTTCTCTAATGCAAGTAAAATGGATAAACTCCATTTAACCTGAGCGTGAGTGCTTTAAGAAGCGCTCGCGTTTTACGTGAATTTCGCTCACGTATTCGTCGGGACCTTTGTTGTAATTTTCAACAAAGGCATTCCAACTTTGAGTAAGGGCGTCCTTATCGTCCCTATTCTTGCGCGACCCTTTCCGGTTCGTATAATAACGAGCCTGATAGAAAAGGTCGATGAAGTACCGACGTCTATCGTCGGTACTGCGATCAAAATGATGATTGCGGAGGTCTTCGCAATCATCAAGCGCGTTGATGTCAAACAACGGATATTGACAATCGCGCTTGGTGTGCCCACCACTTCCGGGCGCAAGTGTCCATGCTGGGGTCCAAAACCCCACTTTGTACGGAACATGGCGTTCCGTACAACATGGTGATTCAGAAGCAGCGTAAGCCGCTTCTGCGCGTTGTTTCTTGGCAGGTGGAGCACCACCTGCCACCTCAAAGTCGTCTTCGCTACGACCAGGCGAATGACGAGGACCAGGAGGAGCCTTACGCTCCTCATACCACCGTTTAACGGAGTTGTCGCTGTCGTAATCGACGGCGTCAGACTCTACTTCGCCATCACTTAACGGCGAAGCAATTCTAGCGGGCTGCAGCTCGCTAGAATCGTTGGCAGGGACGGTATCGTCCTCGCCCTCTTCTTCGGAGTCAGATGGCTCACCGAAGATGTCGTTAGGCTTCTTAGTCACCCGCCTTACGGCAGGGGGGGGCATGGAAGATGTTGCATTCGCGGTATCTTCCCGCCCTCTTTTAGACACTGCTTCCGCAGCGTCTACTACGAGAGACAATGGGTCTCTCGGCTTACTTTTTTTCTTCGACACTACATTAGTAGCGTCGGCATTCGATGTTAACACCTCTGCACGTGATGCAGAGGTGGAGGCTGCTTTCGCAGTATCGGCAGCGCCCTTAAGAGCGCCGCTGCGTTTGCTGACCATTTGTTCTCTTATGGTCTAGAAAATGGGTTATAACAGAATATCGTTATGACCAACAAGTGCCATCATTCGATTGGCCAATATTACATTATATTATTGGCCAACCAGCTTGAGTGGGGGTGATGTAATGGGGTGCCATTACATAAGTGATATTTAAGTAGAAATATCACAGTTCAATTTCAGACTTAATGTCTGAAATGCGAATATTGGATTATAAGTTGTTATAATCCATCTTGAGAACAGATTCTGATATAATTATCGAATCTAACAAGTCATCTAATGATAAAAATATCATTAGATCAGTTTTATACTACATGTTACTATGATTAGTCTAGGTCTAATTATACTAGTTAGCTCTTAACCACTCATAAATATATTCACTCTTAAACTTACCTTCTTCTTGACACGTAGCCTTAGGTTAATATATATTCAATATATATATATAGACTTAAGTGAATAATTAACAAATTTATTAGTCTTTTCTAAGTTTATCTAAGGTAAACTAAGGAGGACCAAATTTACATTTGGTCCTACTCAATTGCACTCTTCCTCACTGCAATTCTTACAGTGTAAGCCGTGTAACAGTTAGCCTGTTACAATAGCTGTCGGGTTGCTGGACGATGTCGACTTCGGAGTTGCCATAAATTGGTACAAGTCGGCATGCGTGGCACCTTTGGCCTTCACGCTAAAATGTTGACTCGTAACTCGCGCATTGCATGCGATGAAAAGAAAAGCGAAAGTCTCCCTTCACAGTCACAGGCACCACAACAAATATAACTTGAATATAGGACATTGCGCAGCTTGAGCGTCTGAGGTCGTCCCTTGGAGTCAATGACATTGAGAGACATATTGTAACAGGGCAACTGTTACGCGGCTTACACTGTAAAATTGCAGTGAGGAAGCGTGCAATTTGAGTAGGACCAAATATAAATTTGGTCCTTCTTAGTTTACCTTAGATAAACTTTAATAAAGACTAATTAATTTATTAATTCATTTAAGTATATATTAATATATACTTAAGGCTACT